>JANUWF010001888.1:600000-769828 GCA_026120185.1 Voacanga thouarsii | reverse complement strand
ATTCATCCGAAATCCAAGGCAAATGGAAACACAAATCCCAATCCAACAAATGTACATAGTAACTATATATTATTGAATACAAAGAAAGACTACCACCCAGGTCTACTGGGAGCCACCACCCAGGCTCACTGGCTTACTGATTATAGTCGTCATCTCTAGATCAACTATTGCCTTTGCTTTTTTCTCCCAACGATTCCACACCACTGTACAAGTTAACACAGAATTTAGGAAACACAAAAAATAAAATTTACCAGCATAAAGAAGTCCATCTTTGCGAATAACAAAACTCCTTGATCATGGATTGCACAATGTATACCTTTTCTTTCTTACTTTTAATGAAAGGAGAGAGAGAACAAAAGGATGAAAGAAGAGAGGGAACAGATGTATAGCGGGGAGGATGGAAACCAAGGCAGACTGTGCGGTACCGAAAAGCACTGCAAGCAAGAGAATGGGTAACGGTGAAAGGAGGGATGAATAAAGAGGTTGACGGTGCGGATGGTGATCGGTCCGACTAAGAGAGGAAAAAATTCGGTGGTTTTGGGATTCACAGAGATGGTGTGAAGGGGAAAATTTTTTTCTGCGGAGTTGGTCTCATTTGGCCCACAAATATCAACTCACCAGGCCAAACATCCAATCGACACTGTTTACTTTAGGAGTTTTTCATCGGTTTGGCTTGGGACGCCTCCGAGCTTGAGCCAAAACAGTGACAAAACGATGTCGTTTTATCCTTTAATTTGATCTTCTGACGTAGCCCTTTTCTACCCGCAAGATTGCTAGGACTTCAAATCGTGGCCGCAAAAGAGCCGTGCAATTCCCGAACAAGAATTGCGCCTCCTTGAATCCCTTTATTATCCCTAGAGTTTTGCTGCCTTTAAACACTAGCTCACTTTAATTTCTGGCAACCTTTTGAAGATAGTAGTTTGCATTCTTGATAGGCAATCTGTATCTAAATGATTTTCTAGGGCTGACCTCTGCCATCAATCAAATGATGATAACCATGGATAGAGTCCCCAAGAAACTTTGCAACAAATAAAGCCGAGTTCGAAATTTAAAGTGGCAGAAAAATTGCATTTTTTCTGCCCCTCTTCTTTCTCCAGTAATCCATGTTGTTAGACATCAAAAAGTTGTGATTTTGGTATGTAAAATTGGGAATTCTACCTTTTTATTCATGTTTTTCACGTAAAAGTAGTTTCATGCTATCTTTCTTAAGCGTGTCTTGATCTTTTAAACTTCACGTTTCATCAGCTAACTGTTAGTAGTTTTTGTAGTGTCAGCATTTGCAGTTCTAATATGGGGTTTCGGGTATGGATGTACTTTGGGTCCAAAGTACATCCATACCCGAAACCCCATTTAATGAACTAAAATCCATATTAAGCCCAAAGTTCAATTTTGTTTTAAAAAAAATGTATTTACCATATTAGTTATTGGGATGGGAAATGTAAGCAACACATAAATATATAGAAAAGAGGAAAGAAAATAAGCAAATAAAACACAACACGAAAATTTAACGTGGTTCGATTTCTCAATTAGACCTACATCCACAACCCCGAAGGAAAACACTCAACTATGTAATTTTTAGACGGACAAAATTACAAACCCTCACAAAATAACTCAAGGCCTAAAAAATCTCCCAATTTATTAGGCTCAATAAGTTGGTGTACTCTCCTTAAAACAATACTAACCTATTTATAGGTAAAGCATTCCTTACTCTTCTTTAAATTATCCCATGCGGGATTAAGAAAAACTCAACAAATCCTCCATTTTCTCAATTTCCCAAATTACAACAAAATCTAAAAACTTAACTTTATTCCCAATCCTTGCAATCTTCTTCTCTGTTGCTTCTTACGTTTTACTTCCTTCAAGTCGCTTCTTCAAGGAATGACCATTAAGATGGTAGATGTTTTTGCTCTTTTTTCTCCCTTGCATAACCAGACAGTTCCCTTTGTATATTTTGCAAGACTTTCCAACTCCAATATACTTGTATCCTTTTGATGCCATCACACCTAATGAAATAATGTTGACACTTGAATCAAGAACATACCTTACATCAGGAAGTATTTTGACTTCATTATTGTGGAGCTTAAGGCGGACTCCTCCAACGCCCTCAACCTTCATCTTAGAGTTGTTTCCCACGTTGATATGGCCAAAATTCCTCAATTGCAAATAATCGAACATGTCTTGGTCTTTGCAAATATGCAAGTCTGATGCAGAATCTATTATCTAATTTGAATCTTTCTTATCAACAGTATTATCTGAACATCTCATCAATAATAGATTATCGTCCATGACCATATTTGTAAAAGAATCACTTACTTTTGCCTTGTCCCTCATTTGTTCTCTTAGAGCTTTTAAATCCTTTTTCATTTTTGGGCAACGATTTTGGATGTAACCAATCTCCCCATAGTAATAGCACTCAAGGTTGCTATTATCACTTTGGTGGGATTTTCCTCTTCCTTGATCACCTCTTCTTTTGCTTCGACTCCTTACTCTTCTCCAACTTTCTGTAGCTAGTACTTGACTATCTTTACAGTGATTTTCTTTTATCATCTGGTGATTTTCTTTTAACGACTTCGACACCTCATTCAGTTGCAGTGTGCTTTTTCCTACTAGCAGTGACTGCACCAATGGCGTGTAAGATTTGGGTAGAGAAACCAATAAGAGTAATGCTTGTTCCTCATCTTCAATCTTCACTCCTAAATTTTCAAGTCAAGATACTAACTCATTAAATTTATTTATATGGTCAATAATGTTACCTCATTTTTCCATCTTAAGCGAATAAAGATCTATCTTCATCATCAAGCGGTTAGTCAGTGTTCTAAAGTTTCCCACATCTTCTTAGGTGATGTCTCTTTCAACACTGTAACTTTAATATGTGGAGCCAATGCTGACCGAATAGTACTGACTGCCCTTTTCTGAATAATACCCCAATCTGAATTCTTCATACATTCTGGTTTCTCATCTTCTAATGCAAAATCAAGACCCTGCAACAGTAAGTAGTCTTGAGTTGTGCATTGCCATAGAGTGAAGTCAATCATTCCATCAAACAATGGAGGTAAAATCTCATTCTTTATATATGTAATATTTAAAGAATTCATAATAAAATATTTTATCTCCACGTGATAAAAAAATTACTTGAAGCACTCATTTTCTCTCCTCCCTAAATCTGAACCTTGCTTTTTTCCCAAGGTGGAACCTTTGCTCTTCTCCCAAGCCAGAACCAATTTCTGATACCACTTGTTGGGATGGGCAATGGAAGCAACAGATAAATATATAGAAAAAAGGATAGAAAATAAACAAACAAAATAAAACACGGAAATTTAATGTGGTTTGGTCTTTCAATTAGACCTACATTCACGACCCTGAAGGAAAACACTCCACTATATAATTTTTGGATGGACAAAATTACAAACCCTCACAAAATAACTCAAGGCCCAAAAAATCTCCCAATTTATTAGGCTTAATGAGTTGGTGTACTCTTCTTAAAACAATACTAATCTATTTATAGGAAAAGCCTTCCTTACTCGTCTTTAAATTATTCCATGTGGGATTGAGAAAAACTCAACAATAGTCAAGTTAATTTTTTGAAAATTTGTATGTATGTACTTGTGTGAATATATGTTTATAAATAGAGAGAGAGGGAACACAACTTGTATAAATTTTAAACATTAAAATAAATTTTGTGATTTAGAAAGAAAAAAAAAGATTGGGAATACAGATTTTTTAGCATAGATTTGAACATTTAAACAAGCGTTTCAAAAACTATTTTAAAAGCATTGCGAAAACCATTTTTTTTTTTTTTAATGGTGGGTCGAGTTTACCAAGAGATTTGTATATAAAACTCAGGAGTTTGTACAGATTTTCTATCGTTTTAATAAAAAGAAACAAATTTCTTTCGATTTTTCTTGTATTGATTCAACTAAAATCTTTAGATAAATTTTATCCATTAAATATAAATTTTGTAATTTATGACAAAATCGCTCTCATCTTGAATCTCAACAAAGCATTTTTCTCTTATCTTAACCTGTATATTTTTCTTGGCCATATATCAGAAAATAATTATAATCCTTCAAAACAAATTTTCAGTCATATTAATTTACTTAAACTTATATTAAAAATAATTATAATTTTCTCAAAAAAAATTCTCATCTATATTAATGTAGTTCTTTCAATATATATATAATTTCCCTTTTTTTCGGAATTATTGATCCCTACTAAGAAATCTAATGGATAAACTTGCCACCAATATTGAGATTAAAAATATAGATAACAGTGTAACAAATTTTCCACAAATTAGGATAGATTTGCAATTGGGAGGGAATTCTAAACTATTTGCAACCCTCTTTGCCAATTTTAGATAATTCTTAAGAAAGAATTATGAAACATGGAGATAAGGTTGAGTTTGTTGGATCCTTTTCCATATGTATACTCTCATGATAAATCTTGTCATATACGATTAGGAAAATATTCAGAAAAAATAGCAAATATGAACAATACAAGTAATTTTATTCATTACAAAAGGTAGGGTAGTTTTTCGTACTATATAACTATTTGTATCATGAAATTTCTCACCCTATCCACCTCGTAAAAGTTTTTAAATTCTATTTGTTTAAACTATATACATGGAAGTAAAACAAATTATTTAAATGTAAATAAATTGTATTATGACTTTTTTTTCCTCGTACTATAATGAGATTTTTTTTCTATTTATATTTTGTAATATTAAAAGTATTCATGTATAAATTTTGCAAAACATTTTTAATACCAGAAAAGCAAAAATATGAGGCATATATGTCTGACTCCCTTCCCTGATGCCCAACTCGAAACTAAGAGAGAATAAAAATTTGGTAAGGACTCCAAAAAATCTCGTGAAATTCAGTAACTATATTATATTATATACATGCATTTAATATGCGTTTTTTATTCTTGAATTACACTACCAAAAAAAAAAAAAATTGAATAATATATATTAAAAAACCTCGAAGAGAGTTATATTTGAGGAAAAATAATATATTTTTTAGATTTAATATATTGATGAGATGAGCTACTGCTTTGCAAATCTTCTTCCCAATCTTAAAAAGATAAAATAAAATAAAGATGTTGATAATTCATATTAAAAAAATTTAAAAATTTAAGAGAAAAAAAATGATAGAAAAATACTAAAATTTTACATTAAAACACTTAAACAAGTTTCTTTTAACAGTATATGATTTATTACAAACTTACACGTTATTAGATATATAAAGAGCTAATTGGCATAGATGAGTACTAGTTATCCAAAGAAATAATAACTAATGAAATATTTTAATATTTTATATTTAAAGTCTCAAATGATATTTCTTTTGTAAAATTAATTAGTTATTATTGAAAAATAAATATGGAGTAGCAACGAAATAATTACTTAAATTAATGAATGATCACACAAATAATATCAAAGAAAAAGGTTAAAGAATAAAAAAGCCATTCGCTTACACGGTTCATTAAAATTATTATTTCAAAACATATTAAAACTATTAAAAAATAAATGATATGAAAAATAATTTTACTAATTAAAATTTTTAATAATAGTAAAATTATTTTAATCCTATCGCATGTATGCAGTGCTAGTGATAGAAGGAGACCAACTGACCAAGCCATATGTAAGGCTTGCGCAAAAGCCTCCAAGCATGACCTTTCTGTGTTCTTTTCTCCTTTCTCCATTTTTAAACGTTATGGATCTCAAATACATTCTTGCTTTGTCCATCAGTTAAACTCCCTGCTTTATTTTTGTCTTTCTTTGATTTTTAACTAAAAAATTTTAATACCTTTTTTTCTTTTAAAGTTTCTTTCAGTCCCATTGCACTAAAATCCGATGAGAATGAGGACATGCCGGTCAAATGCGTATCTTTTAGGGATAAAGCAGTCATTCTACCATTATGAAAACTAAACAAAAGAGGGATAGTAAAATGACGGGTTTTGTCCCTGTGAAAATAGGCACCCAGTCTCATGGAATTTCGGCCCCGTGGGATTAAAAATAATTAAAAGAAATAAATAGTGGACTAAGATTTTTGGAAAAATAAAATAAAATGAGACGAACATATAATTAAGATTGGTAAAATAGTTTATAATTTAATTAAATATCACCGTTGTTGTAAAAATCGTCCACCTTGTTGATGTATATATATATAAAATTTCCAATTTAATTTTCCTGTCTCACTCATCCATATTAAAAATATCCAATGGATAAACTTGTAACCAAATTTAATAGATAAATTTACCAACAAATTAATGGATAAATTTAGAATAAAAGATAAACTTGCCACTAATATTTAGATTACAAAATCTAAGGGATAAGTTTACAATAAATTTTCCATTAGGATACGATGTTTTGAAATGATAAAGTTGAGTTTGTTTGATTATTCTCCATCTGTATAGTGCCATGATAACGTCCATCATGTACGATTAAAAAATCATTAAGAAAAATAATATGTAAAAATAATTGTTTTAATTATTTTTATTCATTATCTGATAGTTTGTTACGATGTAACTAATTATGAAATTTTTTATCGTTATCTTTATATTTCTCTAAAAATATTCATAGAATTTGTAAAAGTTTTTTAATTCTAACAAAGTTATTAAAACATATATTATTTATATCGAGTACCAGAAGTAGATTGTATTATGGTTCTTTTTCCTTGTTATATAACGGGATTTTTTATACTTATATTTTGTAATATTAAAAATATTTATGAATAGATTTTGTGAAATTGTTTTTGTAATATTAAACAAATTCATGCATAGATTTTGTAAAACTTCTTCTAATACCAACAAAGCTATAACGAGAGGTATCAATGTCGATGCCTGACTCTCTTCTGAGTAGAGCCTTTACTCCCGCTACAACAAAAATCTTTTTTTATTATACTTTTTTACGTCATTAATTAAAAACGTCCTTATAATAATGATATTTCCGACGTTTAGAATAAAATATAGCTAAATAAAAAATAAAACGTCATTTTTTAATTAAAGTATCGGTATTTTATATATATATATATATATATATTTTCTGACGTTAATGGAAATGTATTGTAATATTAAAAAAAAAAAATCTCTTTAGGCTACACTTTTTTTACGTCATTAATTAAAAGCGTCCTTATAATAATGATATTTCCGACGTTTAGAATAAAATGTCACCAAATAAAAAATATAACGTCATTTTTTAATTAAAGTGTCGGCATTTTATATATTTTTCTCGACGTTAATAAAAAATGCGTCGTAATATTAAAAAAAATCTCTTCGGACTACACTTTTTTTACTTTATTAATTAAAAGCGTCCTTATAATAATGACATTCGTAATGTTTAGAATAAAATATCGCCAAATAATAACGCCATTTTTTAATTAAAGTGTCGGTATTTTATATATTTTTCCTGACGTTAATGGAAATGCATCGTAATTTAAAAAAAAAAAATCTCTTCTGGCTATACTTTTTTTACGTCATTAATTAAAAGCATCCCTATAATAATGACATTCCCGACGTTTAGAATAAAATGTAGCCAAATAAAAAATATAGCGTCATTTTTTAATTAAAGTGTCGGCATTTTATATATTTTTCCTGACGTTAATGGAAATGCGTCGTAATATTGAAAAAAAAAAATCTCTTTTGACTACACCTTTTTACGTCATTAATTAAAAACATTCTTATAATAATGACATTCCCGACGTTTAGAATAAAATATCGCCAAATAAAAAATATAACGTCATTTTTTAATTAAAGTGTCGGTATTTTATATATTTTTCTCGACATAAAAAATCAACATTTAATTAAATAATATCAAATTACGACGATACTTTTTTATATAAATGTCGTCTTATTCAAAATTATAAGGATGCTTTAAAATTAATTGTCCTTATTCAAAACGAATTTTTTGGCCAATATTAATTAAAAACGTCTCCATAATATAAATATTCTTGACATTGAATATAAAATATGCTCAGTTTAGTAATAAATAAATTATTATTTTGAATGAAAATAATTTTACTACAAATGATTAAATATTTGTTAGTTTTGTAACGAAAATTTAGCATTTTCAACAAAAACAAACTGCAGTAAGTAAGTCCATCTTTTACTACAGCTAATTTGGTCACAATTATATTTTTTCCAGTAAAAATATATTTTCAACAAAAAATATTGGTTTGAAATAATTCTATTTTTTTATTTTTTCCGAAGAGGGAAAAATGTAAAAAAAAGAAAAAGAAAAAGAGTAGCTAAAAGCTCTGTAGACTCTACAGCTCGGCCAGACAGTAATTTTGTTGAAGCTAAATAGAGCTCCGGCAACTTCACTGACCTACATTAGTTGCCATGAGACTTACCCCACATAGTCCACTCTCCTCCATTATCAGAGCCTCCCTTTACTCCTCCTTTCTCCTCCATATCTCCGCCTTTCCCAACCTTTCCAAAACTCCAACTCCAAAAACCCCAAATCCCTAAAACCCCAATCCCAATCCCAGACCCAGAACCACTAGGACTCCATTAAACAAACAATTCAAGACATGGATCCAAAATTTCCACCTCGGATTCAATCCATCCGATGTGGATGAAGCCCTCAAAGCTCAGTCTGCTCGCTCTGGACATTTTCCGATGGACCGCCCAGTAGTGCAAGAAAGTTGGCCCTGCGTTAGCCTGTGGTAACACTGTCGTCTTGGCAGAGCAAACACCATTGTTTGCTATTTTTTTTGCAAAATTATTCCACGAGGTTAGTTTGAGGAGTTGCTACTTTACATTATTTTGTCTAATTTCTTTAAAATAATGTTTTCCCTATGCTCTTATTATTTGAGATGAACTGGGAACAAATCTGTTTGAAGCATCAGCTTCTCACCTTATGATAGGGTATATAGTCTAGGTAATGCTTTGTAATTCTAAAGCTGAAGAAATCAGTGACAGTGAGTGATTATATTACCCAAATACATGATGAATGATGGGTTTTCCCAAATACATGACTGAGCATAATGATGTCTCTTGGAATGAAATTATATCAGGATTTTCAGCAAATGGTCTTTATATGGAAGCTTTCAACCATTTTCTTATGATGATGAATGATGGGTTTTCCCCAGATATTTGCAGTTTCATTAGTGTCTTAAAGGCGGTAGGGCTGTTAGGTAATGGTGGCAAGGGAAAACAAGTTCACAAGTATGTATCTAATCGGGATTTGGAGTGTAATGTCCGTGTGGGCACTGCACTAATTAATATGTACTCAAAATGTGGTGCTCTATGTTATGCTCGTTCTGTTTTTGATAGAAAATTTTCTCAATGTAGACTTAATATGCCATGGAATGCTATGATTGGTGGGTATTCAGAGTGTAAGCACAACAAAGAAGCTTTAGATCTATATATTGAAATGTGCCGAAATAATATAGAGCCAGATGTCTACACTATTTGTAGTGTATTTGATGCAATTGCTGATTTGAAATGTTCCAAGTTTTTGAGGGAGGTTCATGCAATGATGTTGAAGTCGAGGTGTGATAAAGTGGAACTAAGTATTGAAAATGCCATTGCAGATGCATATTCTAAATGTACATCTCTTGAAGATGTCAGGAAAATTTTTGACAGGATGAAACAAAGGGATCTGGTGTCTTGAACTGTGCTGGTAGGTGCTTATTTTATAGGTCAAAAAGTATGAGAAAAAAGGTTAGAAGGGAGAGGGAGGCCTTTGCCTTTTGTATTTATTATCTAAAGAATAAGAATTTTGTGCCACTTGCTCCAGCTTCACTGTTTGAAACTGAGTCATTATGGCAGCATTCTCTAACAACATGTTATAGGAAACTTGTACTTGTAATGGACACCAATCATAATAGATGGACTTTAAAAAAAAAATGATTTATAAATAAATATAACAAAATTGTATGTTTATATGGTGCTAAATTCCTTCCAAAAGTGACTTGGATAACGACCTTCTTCTCAAGGTATCCTCGTGAGCAATGAAATGTTATTCCCATGTTCAAAAAATTGATTCACTCTGGCAGCTTAAGTCTTGTCTTTATTTAGGTAGTTTAGATATTATGGCATATATGGTTTAAAAGGCATTTGTTTTGGGAGGTGCTAGATCCTTGTGTAACTTTTTTCAATTCTGTTACTAGTGTATGTTGACCTTGTTCCTAAATGTTTATCTTGTCTATAGCAAGAAAAACTGAGTCCTAGATGAAGTTGAATCTCAATATTTCAGTTTTAACTCATCTTTTATTATGAAATAATAGTGGAGTTGAGACCAGTGTAGGTCTATTTTGCAGTTATTCAGCTATTTGAAGTTCGGACACTCCAAACTTAGTTGATTTGTTGCTCTAACTAGACATTTTAGCAGTGGACTTTGGTTGTTGTAACATGGAATGTAGTGGAGTAGGAATATTCTTTTAGGTTGCTGCAGTGATAATGTAGCGGATTATTGTTGTTATCATTCAATCCCAATACGTTTGAATTAGTCTATGTAAATAATCCTGTTTCAAGGGATGTCATGGCAGAGGTATTAGCTTGGTGGTGGTAGTTGGTATATGAAGATCTTGGCTCCTTGCCTTTCTACCGTTTTGTTGGATCTTCAAGGTAAACATGGTCAATGGTGTGGAAAGTTCCAGCTCGGTAGCATGCATTAATTGAAATTGGCTGATGATGTTGATTTTTTTATTGGCCAAAGACCGATTTTCTTTGTTGGCTTTTGAAATAGCTGGTTTACCACCACTACTGTGATTATTATTTTGTTATGGATTTGTAATGGGGATTCTGGCAATTATGGCTGTTAGAGATGATTTTCATGAATTGCCAATAATGGATTTTACTTTTGCAAAGAGCTTGATGGTTGGGGAGATTTACACTTGTTGCATGTGTTTTTTTGAAAACCAAAATTAATAACAAATGAAAAAGAACAAATTTGACATGAAGAAAATGGGCTTTTAGTGTGGTGACTTCTTTTGCAAAGTCTCTAGTTCTTTCAGTCTGTCTGTTATTTTGACATGGCTAAGCAAGAAGCAAACTTTCTTTTAGCTATGTTAGGTTTGGTCTGAAAAATAATGGTGTTGGTGCAGGTTAAAGGATTGTCAACAGAAGAACTTGCAGCACGTTGACATTGTTGTAAATCTCGTTGACATTGTTGTAAATCTTTTGGATTGTTGTTTGTCACTTTTGTGTTTGTTTTTGTGATGGCGACTGTCCAACGAATTTTAGAATTTATCCCTAATGAATTGAAATCCTTTTGCTTGTATGCTTGGAATGAAAATGTTAAACATAGATTTTAACTTTTGAATGTCGAATAAAATGAAACCTGTATGAGTCACGAGTTATTAAGGTATTGATATGTTGTAAAATGAGCTATAATTTTGTCTTTTTAAAATTTAAAAATGGAAATTGTATTGTATTTGATGTTTCTTGTGTTTGTCTGACTTATGTATGGGATACCCAACAACACTCTTGTTGCAATTCTTTTGATGCTCATGAGGAATATATTTTAGATTTGACCTTTGCTTTTGATTCTCTTTTTCTATTGGTAATAAATATGGATTTAAATTGACTTTGGGATATTTGAATTGTAAATTTCATTTGTGAGTGCCACCAGGTTTTTGTTGAAGTCGGGGTGTGATAAAGTGGAACTAAGTATTGAAAATGCCATTGCAGATGCATATTCTAAATGTACATCTCTTGAAGATGTCAAGAAAATTTTTGACAGGATGAAATGAAGGGATCTGGTGTCTTGGACTGTGCTTGTAGGTGCTTATTGTCAGTGTTCTGCATTTGAAGAAGCACTCATGGTTTTCTTTAAAATGAGGGAAGAAGGTTGTAGACCGAATGAATTTACTTTTTCTACTATTCTTACTGCATGTGCTGGTCTTTGTTATCTTGACTTAGGTTAGAAACTCAATGAACTACTCTACAAAAGTGGTTTGGCCATAGACAACTACACAAATAGTGCTTTAGTTGATATGTATGCTGAGTGTGGTTGCTTAATAGAGGTGAGGAAGGTTTTTGATTGCATATCTAGACCAGATGTAGTATCATGGACTGCTATCATATTAGGTTATGCTCTGCATGGTTTTGTCACTTGTGCACTTCAACTCTTCAGGAGGATGGATAAATTGAATATTAGAGCCAATGTGGTTACTTTGTTGTGCGTTTTGTTTGCTTGCAGCCATATAGGCATGGTAGAAAAAGGTCTTCATTATTTTTGGTCTATGAAGGAAAGATATTCTCTGAATCCAGAAATTGAACACTATGCTTGTATTGTTGACTTCCTTGGTCTTGTTGGCCATCTTAGCGAAGCATTCCAATTTATAGAAACAATGCCAATTGAACCAGAGTGGCTCCTGTTTTTTGGTCTATTCAAGTAAGTGAGATATCTTTTCAAATTATTTCAATTACATATGTTTCATTATATCGCTTGTAACTATTAGTTATATTAGTAAAATGATTAAAATATTTTAAATGTTTACCATTTTTTTTCTTTATTTGATGTGTAGGGCTATTGGACTTTCTATCAACTTGCAGCAATACGAAGATTTTTTTTTTTTTTTTTTTGAAGTTTGCCAATGAAATTGAACATTTATATTTAGTTTGATTTATATTGTAGTTAGACATTTGGTAAAATGCTTTTGAGTTTGAGTATTTAAATTTTGTTCTAATTTATATGATTTATTTCAATAAATATTATTCTTTTTGTTTCAAAACTATGATTGCTTTACAACTTTCTATTGTACAATGTAAAAAGAAACATTTCTTATGAGATTTTAAATTGAAAAAAAATTTCAAATAATAAAATATAATAATTGTCAACTTTGGGATGCTTAAAACAAAGTGAGGTCAAAATTGGGATACTATGATTGATTGTGTTACAAAAAAGGTGACGAAATTATATTTATGTGTCGTTAATTTTTGGGACATTTATAAAATAAAGTATCGCCAATTTCGAGATACTATAAACATAAAACGCAGCCAGAAAAATAGAGAGAATCAGAATTTTGTGTCAGTAATTTTAGGACACTTTTAAAAAATATCATTATGTTAACGACATTAGAGAATTTAAGCGTAGTAAATTTAGAGACGCTTATAGGAAAAACGTAGGTAAATTTAGAAACGCTTATAGGAAAAGCGTTGAAAAATGTAGAGACGCTTATAGGAGAAGCGTCGGTAAATTTAGAGACGCTTATAGGAAAAACGTCGGTAACTTAATTTACTGACGTAAAGTCTTGCGTCGTAAAATTATTTGGTGACACTACTTTTAGTAACGCATGCGGGACACTTACAAAAGTGTCGGTAAACAATTTCACGACACAAATTAGCATCCCAAACCAAATTAACTAGCATCCCTAAATGCTTAGATTATTGTAGTGTCCACTCCAAATTGGAAGAGAAGAAAAATATTTATATTTTATGACAAGTATGCCAGAGAATTCTTCAAAATAGATAATTATATTATATTATTTGTAACATGTGGCAAAAAATTGAATACATCTTCAGTCTTACTTCCCCCTCCAACCAAAAGAATAAAAAGTACAAAATAAAAATTTGAATAACATATATTTAAAAACATGTTATATTTGAAAAGATTAATATAAGAAAAATTCCATTAGCCAAGAATATCAGTGATAACGGTCAAGCAAATATCAGGTGGGAGATCAGACACCCATTCTAATGGATAGAAAGACTCCAACCCCAAGCGGGTTAGCAAATGGGCAGGCCTATTGCCGTCCCGACGTATAAAGGAAATAAAAACATGACTCAAACATAGGTAATAAGTCTCTAATAAGCCCCACCAAGTGACCCATAGAGGAAAGATTTGGAGTTGAAGAGTTCACTTTCCTAACGACATTAAGTCAGTTACCCTCCAATACAACACACACTGAAAATGATGTTTCGCGG
This sequence comes from Voacanga thouarsii, assembly GCA_026120185.1. Classification (NCBI taxonomy): domain Eukaryota; kingdom Viridiplantae; phylum Streptophyta; class Magnoliopsida; order Gentianales; family Apocynaceae; genus Voacanga; species Voacanga thouarsii. The sequence goes on along the minus strand of JANUWF010001888.1, from coordinate 755,959 downwards.
CAAATTGGATACCCATCAGCAAAGCATAAGCCTCCACATTCTCAATCTCAGCACTAAAAGGGACTCGTGGAGCTAAGGTACAGAGAACTAAGCTACTAGAATCCCGACAAATAACTCCCACAGTAGCAGAAGAACCCTTCAGTGCAGTATCACAATTAATCTTACGACACCCCTAGAGGGGGGGGGGGGATGCCAACAGCTAGGCAAAAGGGCTAAAGTCAGCTGCACATAGCACCGATCAATAGCTTGAAAGTAGTCCGTTGCAAGGGCAGCACCAAAGGAAACAATGTGATCAGCAGCAAGAGATGATTGTTCGAAAACAAAAACATTTCATGCTCTCCGCAAAGACCAAAGGAGCACACAAAAAGGGGCAAGATCCAGAGAACTCAAAGACTGGGAAAGGTAACAGAACAAATCCGCAAAGGCCATCCTACATGCATTTAAAACCTACTAGTTGAAGGGAATTAGTCGCTAGGTCTACTGAGCTATAGGACAAGTGAATAACGAATGGAAACCACAACGAGTGCAGGTCGGGGAAAATGCAATTCGCTTGGAGAGGTTACTAGCAGTCGGCAAAACATCATGACACAGGTGCCTAATTAAATGTTGCACCTTAGGCGGAATATTCAAACTGTTAGAATTCGTGGATTCCTAAACACGAAAACATCCACGAATCCCATCTGAGGATCCAAGCCAAACGATTAAGACGATTTACGGATTACATAATTACCTCTATTTGGCGTAATCAAGATCTTTGGATTCTGATTTTGCTGTTGTATGTGCAACTCGAACGATCACCAAACGCTGTAATATGTGAACGCTCTCTACCGGATACACACGACGAACCAACTCGTTACCCCGGAAGTGCTAGTGCCGAAGGTTTAAGAAGCTTGAATTTTTCTGGTGAATGGAGGCACGGATATTAATAGAAAGCACCCTTGAGAAGATAGTTAGGGTTTTCTTTTAAAATCACCTGAACCTCTTGGAATCAAATTCTGATAATATCTTATCATAATTTATTTTAAATTTAAATTAAATTAAAACAGATATGATAAGATTCGCCATTACTCGGTAATTTAACTAATTAATTTATCAAGTCAGATTCTTACAATCTGAACATCATCCAAATACATCGAATGTAGACATATTTCCAGATTCATTGTATCTGGTCAATTTTCTAGGTTCGATTAACTTAGACATATTTCCATCGAACCTGGTTACCAGAAAAATAACCTAACAAGTTTGTTTATTGTGTGACCCTATATGTTCATTTAACATTGGAAGTGTACCCAAATCACATTTAAATGGCTCACAAGTTATAAGTGGTTTCTAGCAAAATATTATAATTATCTAGGTTAAATGAAGATCAATGATCTCTTTGAACCAAACTATAACTTTATATTTAATCTTTTTATTACACAATATTCAGATTAAGCATAAGGCATGGAGCATGTCATCTTTATTAAATTTAATCAATTATTTCTTGATCTTATAGTAGATTGTTTAAAAAAATTATATTAATATCTCAAATTGATATATTTGAACACGACCATGTATTTTAATAGTCTAACTTATCAAGGGGCTCATGGATATCTCTCCCATAATTAAGAGGGACAAATTTCTTCACTATCAATCATATTCCTCTCCTTAATTTATTCTATATTCAACAACAGTCTAATTTATTATCTAGTTAAAGACAACTTTAGACAACGTCAAAATATAAAATTTATCAAGTAGGAAACTGTGATGAATTCAGGTCGAAGGACTTTTAATATCATTATGGCTAGAAAGTACTTATGACATATTCCATGAAGTACTCTCACAGTGGGTCATGTCCAATACAATGTTCTCTAACGTTTATTTATGTTTTGATTTGATATCACATATATCCATGACTAGTAAAACATAGTTATCAAGTCACAAACATACTAATCTTAATTTATTATTGTTCCACTAATAATAATCGATTAGGGACAATTTAAGAATAGTCATTATATTGATTGTAGGGTTTTATTATCAACTCACATACTTTATGACTATAAAACTAAATGCACTATTCATGAAAAAAAATGCTTCATATTATTACATAATGCATAACGACAATAGTATAAGTACAAATTGACTCTAGGGTATATTCCTAACAATCTCCCACTTGCACTAAGACCAATTTGACATAAACCGTATTCTTATTGATCTAGTATGACTATTATGTTTAGACGATAGGAGATGCTTTGTCAATGGATCTGCAACATTATCATCAGTTGATACATTGCATACTTTAATATCTCCTCTATCAACAATTTCTCGAATGAGATAAAAACGTCTAAGTATATGTTTGGATCGCTGATGTGATCTTGGTTCCTTAGCTTGTGCAATGATTCCATTGTTGTCACAATAAAGACCTACTGGGTTCACAATACTAGGAACTACAAGTAGTCCTGTAATGAACTTTTTAATCCAAATTGCTTCTTTAGCTATAGCTGAGGCAGCTACATACTCAACTTCTGTAGTAGAATCGGCCACGGTGTCTTGCTTTGAACTTTTCCAGCTTATAGTACCTCCATTCAAACAAAATAGAAAACCTGATTGCGATCTGTAATCATCTATGTCGAACTGAAAACTAGTATTAGTGTAATCATTTACAACTAGCTTGCCTTCTTGTCCTCCATAAACTAAGAACATATCTTTAGTTTTTTTTAAGTACTTCAGTATGTTCTTGACAGCAATTTAGTGTGGCTCTCTAGGATTTGACTGGAACCTGCTTGTCATGCTCAATGCATATGACACATTGGGTTGAGTACATAACATGACATATATGATAGATCCTATAGTGAAAGTGTATAGTATCTTATTCATGTGCTCTTCTTCATCCTTCGTAAAGGCTGAGTTTTGCTGAGCTTAATGCCATGTGACATTGGCAAAAATCCTTCCTTAGAGTCTTGCATACTGAACCTTTTCAGTACCTTGTCAACGTATGCACTTTGACTTAGTCCACTTAGCTTTCTAGATCTATCTCTATAGATCATTACACCTAAAATATAGACAGCTTTGTTGGGATGTATGCCCTCTTAGACTAGGTTTCTGATGTAAAAATCGAATATTTTAATAAAAAAATTTATTTTTAGAAATTATTTGTGAATTTAAAATTTTATGTATGCACAATTACGTTTAGAAAAGACCCATTGTGTTTAAGTAAGTGGTTCATGTGAATGGAGGTATTTCACAGTAAGGTATGGATCACGGGTTACTTAACACATAAACATTCGTTTTTAACCGATTAATGAGAATGGAAATCTCATCATGTTTAGATTATTATGTTGTGAATTCTAAATAGGGAATGGCTTACCTTTAGCCAGTGAGTAGTTCACTCATTTCATGACATAAGCGTATTTCGAATACGTAGAACAAGACCTGTAGTAGTGGTTTCTAAAAGTACTATATGGTAGAAATCTAGACTACTACCGCTATAGCGTGAACTAGTACTTTACGACTTGAGTATGAGTTGGTGGTCTAACAAAGTTGGAAGCATATACTTTGATATGCTATATTTGAGGTTTTATCGTAGGGCCAATATACTTGCATGTTGGGTATGTATGACTAGTTAGTTAAGACAGACTTATACAAGATAGTTTCTATACTATATCGTCTCTTGTGGTTGTTTGAATGATCTAATATCCAGGGCCTTGGGAAACATGACTTGGATGTTTACTTTAAGATAGCTCCCTTGTAAAGCGGAAACAATCTAGGAAGTCGTGGATTATTAGACTAGAGGCCTAAGGATGGTAGATGTCATTTAGAGAGGTGTTAGTACAATTCTTCCTCTCTGAATGTACGACGATTTATAGAGGGGTATTTTAGTCATTACACCTATAGGTCGGAGACTTTGCTAACGCAGCACTATCATTGGGGTCAATATTTTCTTATAGTGATATTATGAAATTTTTAAAATGCAAAATACAGTTATTTATATGGTAAGGGTATTTTGATTATTTTAGTAGCCAAGGCGGTGTGTCTTTTGGTCTCCAATATAGACCGTGAGTCCTAATTAAATACGGGCTAAGGAATTGATCTTAAATTAAATAAAATTTATTTTATTTAAATAGCTTGATTTAATTATTGAGTTAGAATAAAATAAAGGTCCATAGAGAGAGAATTAATTAAATTAGTTTGGTGAGTTAATTAATTATTCAGGAGTTGGCCTAGTTTGAATAATTAAGGATTAACCTGGAACTAAACTGATTTAGGCTTATTAATTGGACTAGTTTATTTGGGCTAGAAAATTAATTATTTGTTGGGCCATTAAGTTGGTTCTAACTAGAATAATTAATTAAGCCCAATAGGTTAAACCAAAAGTCCAATGGCCTAGTCAAATTTAACCTAGGGTTTTTTATTTAGGTTAAATAGGAGGATTGAAAACAACATTGTTGTAAATCAGACATATAAGAGAGATGGCTTCTTCCGTGTGGAATAGCCAAGCGTCTCTCTCTCTCTCTCTCTCCAAAAAAATTCCCTAGCCTATTAGTTGTTCACCAAACGGTAGTTAGGTGGGCTATATATTGGAAGACCGAGAGTTAGGCGTTCACATACATGCAAAGACGGAGTAGAAGGCTTGTAGGAATCGTCCCAGAGGCTTCTACCAGCACACCTATCCCAGTTGCACACATTCCAGTCCAGCCACCTTTAAGAACCAGAAGGAGAGGTGAAATTTTAAAACCTTGGGATTGGGACAGGGCGCAACCGGCGCCGGCTAGGGCAGTCGAAGCCGGCGCCGGCTCTGTCCTGGATTCCCTGTTCTTGTTTTTTTAATTTTTTTTATGTTCGCTTCCACTGCATGCTCTGTGTTTCCCACTTTCCACGCCTTTAATTGGTATCAGAATATGAAGGTTTTGTGAAAATATAAGGAGCATGCATCTAGATTAATAAAATTGGACACATATGTGTGATTAAAATTGTGATCCTTCGCTATTTATGGTATAGATAGATTCTTTGTTAAACCTCGCGGGTGCAGGTATAGGAGACTGTAATTTATTATTTTTCTTAGCAAATCGTGTAAGCCCAATGTTTATGGGTATAGGCGGTTGTTGGTTTTGGTTGATTTCATCGTATTTGGATTGGAATCGGAGAGCCATGGATACCAGAAGTTGTGCAAAAAAACAGGGGAAATTCGCAGAAAAAAGCTGTAGGATTCGGCATCCATAACGGAACTGGCGCTGGCTTGGCTCTGGAAGGCCGGTCCGTGTGCTAGTTTCTAGTGGGTCCTGATTCTGTGCGGCAGGTGCAGTAGACCACAGTACAGCTGGGTGCATGATCCAGTACGACGGGTGCAGTGGACTAAGGATTTTTTTAAAATTTTTCCTTGTAATTTTTCTTGCAATTTCTTTTGGTTTTGGGGTCCATATCAGGTGAAATTAATATTTTGCAATAGTCAATATTCAAGGAATATTTTTGCATGAAAAATATTAGTAAGGAATTTTAGGATTAAACAAGACTATTAATTGTTTAATTAATGTATTTAATTCAATTATCTGGGCACTTAGATTTAAAAATAGAAGAACATGAAAACGTCTACTATTTTCTAACATGCTATTTATTTTTGGTACCTATGTGCACATTTTCTCAAAGACCAAAGTCTTTGGGAATGTTTTTGACAAGGAAAACATTTTTCTACAAATTAAATAGTTTTTTAACTTGAACAAAAATTAATCCTTAGATATTTTCTTAAAGGATTTAATCCTTGACATAGAAAATATATTGGATTTAGATATTTTTGTAAGGTTAAAATAGAAAGCCATGTTGTTTTAATTTGGCACAAGAAAAATTGTTTTGTCAAATAAACTTGAGACCAAAGTCTCTAGAGAGTTTTAATTTGGAAAATTTTTGAGATCATTAAGTTTTTAACTTAAATAAAATTAGTCCATGGGAAAAACTCTCAAAGAATATAATCCTTGACATAGAGATTTTTATGGACTTAGACATTTTATTTTTGAGTTAAAGGAAAAACTTAATGAAAATTTTCAAAAGGATATTTTTTAAAAAACCCTTGTTTTAAAAGACTGAGTGAGAAAGGAGTTCCAACGACCTTGCGACTTCCATTACGATCTTCATTAGAGATTGTGGGTCCCCTCGCATCACCTTGGGAGTGAACCCGAATAGGATGGGGATACTACAAGATCTAGATATAATGGAAGGATGTAATTGATAACCCGGGGCACGTACTATAATCGGCCAGCCCCTCGTTGGAGATCATAGTGCGAGGCATGTCCATAGGAAATGAGAGGAAACGGCCATCCCCTCGATGGACTTATCTTCTAGATCATTACCTAGAAGAGAAATTAATTTGTGGTGGTTAACACACTTAGCTTAGGAAATTGTTAATCTTCCCAAGAAGCTATGTCAGTTTTCCTAAGAGCCAAATTGATTATTATTAGTTTTGATAATAAGGATAAAGTGTACATATTTGTTTTGTTTTCATAAACTGAATCTTTTTCTTTTATTTTTCGATTTTTCAGAAATGGTGGGAGGTTCTTTTAGTCCATTGGCCGTTATTCTCTGAGAGAATAAGTTAACGGGATCAAACTATGTGGATTGGAAAAGGAACCTGGACATAATACTCACAACCGAGGAGTATAAGTATGTCCTGTACAAAACTTACCATGTTATCGGGGAGGGTTCCACCGCTGAGGAGCATGAGGCTGAGAAGGTATGGAAGATGGCCGACGAGATGGCTCGTTGTTACATGTTGGCCTCTATGTCTAATGTGCTCCAATCCAAACATGAGCACATGACCACTGCGTATGACATAACCCAATCATTATCCACGATATTCGCGGATAAGAGCTAGCCCGTAAGGCAGGAGGCTCTTCGAACCATCATTAACACTAAGATGGTTGAGGGAGTATCAGCCAGAGAGTACATGCTCAAGATGATTGTTGCTTTCGAGAAGGCAGAAATCTTAGGGGCTGTCATTGACCCCGAGAGCTAAGTGGACATAGTTCTTGAATCTCCACTAGGTTCCTTTACTCAGTTCAAGTTAAACTATAATATGAACAAGTTGAACATGGGTTTAACTGAGTTGATGAAGGAGCTCCAGATGGCAGAGAAGGTCATGAAGCCACAATCAAAGGTAATGATTGCTAAAGCTTCATCTTTTAGAATTAGGCCCAAGCCCAGAAAGTTCAAGAAGAAGAAGGGGAACACAGCGGGTCAGCCCAAGACCTAGCCCAAAGACAAACTCAAAGGCAAGTGCTTCAAGTGTGGACTGAAGGGACACTGGAAAAAAGAGTGTTCGGATCTTCAAGCCAAGAAAACCCCCACTAATAATGTTTTCTATTTAGAGTCTATATCAATGGTTGGATCAACTTCCACTTGGATTGTTGATTCAGGAGCCACTGATCACATCTGTAACTCCTTGCAGGAGTTTAGAAAGATTAGAAGACTCTAGAAGGGCGAACATGGACTACGTGTGGAAAATGAAGCACAAGTTTGGGCCATTGCAGTGGGAGAGCTGGATCTTGTTTTTTTTTATTGTAATAGAATAGTGATTTTGAAAGATATTTTATATGTACCTGGATTTCGTCAGAATTTGATTTCAATTGCAAAACTAATAAATCAAGGATATTCTGTATCTTTCCATTCTGGTATTTCTATCAGTAGAGATGGAGAAATTCTATGTATTAGGCACATGTATGAAAATTTATTTTTCCTAAACCCTATTAATAATTAATTAAATAATGCTCAATCTGAACCTTTAACAAGGAAGAGAAAGACTAATGTCAACGACTCTTATTTTTGGTATATAAGGTTGGGTCATATCAACTCAACTAGGATTCAGAGGTTGATCTATGATGGGATCTTGGGCTCATTGAGATTGAAAGATTGGTCTCAGTGTAAGTCCTATCTGATGGGAAGGATGACCAAAAGGTCGTTTGCCCTTAAGACAGATAGAGCCAATGAGGTATTGAGTCTTGTTCACATTGATGTGTGTGGTCCCTTATCTACACCAGCTAGAGGAGGTTTTGAGTACTTCATCACTTTCACGGATGATTGTACAAGGTTTGGTTACGTTTACCTGATGAGACACAAGTTTGACTCTTTTGACAAGTTTAAAGAGTTTAAGGTTGAAGTGGAGCGGCGGAGAGATAAATTAATCAAGACCTTACGATCGGATCGTGGTGGAGAGTACCTCCTTGGTGAATTCAAAGAATACATGGTACATTATGTGATAGTATCCCAACTCTCTGCGCTGGGGACACCCCAGCAGAACGGAGTGGTTGAGAGAAGGAAGAGGGCATTGATGGAAATGGTCCGAAGCATGATGTCTCATGCTACTCTTCTAGTGTCTTTTTGGGGATATGCCTTGGAAACAGTGACATACATTCTGAACTTGGTGCCTTTCAAGTCAGTACCTAGGACTTCCTATGAGATGTGGATTGGGCGTAAGCCATGTCTAAATCATTTTAGGATATGTGGTTGTCCAGCTTATATACTGGTCAAGGGAGACAAGTTGGAACCAAGATCAGAATTATGCTATTTTGTTGGGTATCCAAAATGGATAAAAGTTGGTTACTTTAATCATCCTAAGGAGCAGAAGGTACTGGTTAGTACCAATGCTAGATACTTAGAGGATGATTAAAATACTTCCACGAAAGGTTCAACTAGGTTGGAGCTGGAGGAAAAGTTATCTTCGGAAGTAACTTCTTCTAACCCGATTGTGGAACAAGAAGAGGCACAGTTTTAAGAGCCTGTACATATGGAGCCTTGTCATAGTAGGAGAGTGTCTAGGGTTCCGAAGAGATAGACAGGAGAAGCTTTCGAGCTGATCTCCGACCATCAGGAATAAGACCCCACTAGATACGAGAAGGCTATTGCTGATGTCGATGCAAATCTGTGGCATGAAGTAATGAAAGTCGAGATTGAGTCTATGTATCTCAATCAGGTTTGGGATCTTGTAGCTGCACCTGAATGGATAAAACCCATAGGATGTAAGTAGGTATACAAGAGGAAGAGGGGAGTAGATGGGAATGTGGAAACCTTCAAAGCTAGGCTTATGGTGAAAGGGTATAATCAGAAAGAGGGAATCGACTATGAGGAAACCTTTTCCCCGGTAGCTATGCTTAAGTCCATCCGTATCCTCTTTGCCATTGCATGTTATTGTGACTACGAAATATGGCAAATGGATATCAAGACGGCATTTTTAAATGGCCATCTTAGTGAAGACATCTATACGTCCCAACCGGAAGGTTTTATTGTTGAAGGCCAAGAGCATATGGTTTGCAAGCTTAAGAAGTCCATTTATGGACTTAAGTAGGCATTAAGGGTATGGAATATTCATTTTGATGAGATTGTATAATCTTATGATTTTGTTCAAAACGAGGATGAACCATACGTGTACAGGAAGCTTGAAGGCATTAATGTCGCTTGTCTTGTATGTGGATGATATTTTACTCATTGGAAATTATGTAGGGTCATTATCATCTACAAAGATTTGACTCTCTAGTAAATTCAGTATGAAGGACTTGGGAGAAGCCAACTACATTCTCAAGATTAGACTTCTTAGAAATAGGAAGTAGAGAATGTTTGGATTATCCCAAACTGTATACATTGACAAGATGTTGGCCCGGTATAGCATGAACTCATGCAAGGGAACTTTAATTCCTTGCAGACATGGGTTGTCATTTTCTTCAAGGGACTGTCATGAATCTCAAGAAGAAAAGGACAGGATGAGTAGAATTCCCTACGCTTCGGCTGTGGGAAGTCTCATGTACGCCATGCTGTGTACTAGGCTAGATATTTGTTTTGCCGTAGGCTTGGTTAGCAGATATCAGTCAAACCTTGGGGAGGTTCATTAGCAAGCTGTAAAGTATATACTCAAGTACCTCAAGAGAATGAGAGATTATATGTTGGTTTACAGGGCTGATAACTTGGTTCTTACAGGATACACAGACTCAGACTTCCAGGCGGATAAGGATGAGAGAAAATTCACTAGTGGATATGTCTTCACCTTGTCTGGAGGAGTTATTTCATGGAGAAGTATCAAGCAATCTTGCATTGCTGACTTAACTATGAAAGCTGAGTATGTGGCAGCTTCGAAAGCATCCAAGGAAGTAGTCTGGCTCCGCAAGTTCCTTTCAAAACTTGGAGTCATGCCACTAATGGACAGGCCGATTGTGATATATTGCGACAACACTGGAGCAGTATCACAATTCAAAGAACTCAGGAGCCACAAGAAGGGGAAGCATATCGAGAGGAAGTACCACCTGATCCGGGATTTCATCCAGAGACGGGAAGTCGTGGTGGAACAGATTGCCTCCGAGAATAATCTAACAGATCCATTCACCAAGCTTTTGTTTGAGAGAGTCTTCAAAAGGCACTTAGACGCCGTAGGGGTGAGCACCTATGGACTTACTTAGTTTTAGAGTGCAAGTGGGAGATTGTTAGGATGTATGCCCTCTTAAACTAGGTTTCTAATGTAAAAATTGAATGTTTTAATAAAAGAATTTATTCTCAGAAATTATTTGTGAATTTACAATTTTATGTGAGCACAATTACGTTTGGAAAAGACTCATTATATTTAAGTAAGTGGTCCATGTGAATGGAGGTCTTTCACAGTAAGGTATGGATCGTGGGTTACTTAACACATAAACATTCGTTCTTAACCGATTGATGAGAATGGGAATCTCATCATGTTAAGGTTATTATGTTGTGAATTCTAAATGGATATTAAGACGGCATTTTTAAATGGCCATCTTAGTGAAGACATCTATACGTCCCAACCGGAAGGTTTTATTGCTAAAAGCCAAGAGCATATAGTTTGCAAACTTAAGAAGTTCATTTATGGACTTAAGCAAGCATCAAGGGTATAGAACATTCGTTTTGATGAGACTGTAAAATCTTATGGTTTTGTTCAAAACGAGGATGAACCATACGTGTACAGGAAGCTTGAAGGCATTAATGTCGCTTGTCTTGTATGTAGATGATATTTTACTCATTGGAAATGATGTAGGGTCATTATAATCTACAAAGGTTTGGCTGTCTAGTCAATTCAGTATGAAGAATTTGGGAGAAGCCAGTTACATTCTCGGGATTAGACTTCTTAGAAATAGGAAGTAGAGAATGTTTGGATTATTCCAAGCTGCATACATTGACAAGATGTTGGCCAGGTATAGCATGAACTCAAGGGAGCTCTAATTCCTTGCAGACATGGGTTGTCATTTTCTTCAAGGGACTGTCCTAAATCTCAAGAAGAAAAGGATAGGATGAGTAGAATTCCCTACACTTCGGCTGTGGGAAGTCTCATGTACCCCATGCTGTGTACTAGGCCAGATATCTGTTTTGCCGTAGGCTTGGTTAGCAGATATCAGTCAAACTCTGGGGAGGTTCAGTGGCAAGCTGTAAAGTATATACTCAAGTAACTCAAGGGAACGAGAGATTATATGTTGGTTTACAAGGCTGATGACTTGGTTCCTATAGGATACACAGACTTAGACTTCCAAGCGGATAAGGATGAGAGAAAATTCACCAGTGGATATGTCTTCACCTTGTCTGGAGGAGCTATTTCATGGAGGAGTATCAAGCAATCTTACATTGCTGATTTAACCATGAAAGTTGAGTATGTGGCAGCTTCGGAAACATCCAAGGAAGTAGTCTGGTTCCGGAAGTTCTTTGCAGAACTTGGAGTCGTGCCACTCATAAACAGGCCGATTGTGATGTATTGTGACAACACTGGAGCAGTATCACAATTCAAAGAACCCAGGAGCCACAAGAAGAGGAAGCATATCGAGAGGAAGTACCACTTGATCTAGGATTTCATCCAGAGACGGGAAGTCGTGGTGGAACAGATTGCCTCCGAGAATAATCTAACAGATCCATTCACCTAGCTTTTGGCTGAGAGAGTCTTCAAAAGACACTTAGACGCCATAGGAGTGAGCACCTATGGACTTACTTAGTTTTAGAGTGCAAGTGGGAGATTGTTAGGATGTATGCCCTCTTAAACTAGGTTTTTGATGTAAAAATTGAATATTTTAATAAAAGAATTTATTCTCAAAAATTGTTTGTGAATTTACAATTTTATGTGAGCACAATTATGTTTGGAAAAGACTCATTGTGTTTAAGTAAGTGGTCCATGTGAATGGAGGTCTTTCACAGTAAGGTATGGATCGTGGGTTACTTGACACATAAATATTCGTTCTTAACCGATTGATGAGAATGAGAATCTCATCATGTTTAGGTTATTATGTTGTGAATTCTAAATGGGAAATGACTTACCTTTAGTCAGTGAGTAGTCCACTCACTTCATGACATAAGCGTATTTCGAATACGTAGAACAAGACCTGTAGTAGTGGTTTCTAAAAGTACTATATGGTAAAAACCTAGACTACTACCGCTATAGTGTGGACTAGTACTCTATGACTTGAGTATGAGTTGGTGGTTTGACGAAGCTGGAAGCATATATTTTGATATGTTATAGTTGAGGTTCTATCGTAGGGCTAATATACTTGCATGTTAGGTATATGCGACTAGTTAGTTAAGACAGACTTGTATAAGATAGTTTTTATACTATATCGCCCCTTGTGATTGTTTAAATGATCTAATATACAGGGCCCTGGGAACACATGACTTGGATGTTTACTTTAGGGTAGCTCCCTTAGAAAGTGGAAACAATCCAGGAAGTCATGAATTATTGGACTAGAGGCCTAAGGATGGTAGATGTCATTTAGAGAGGTGTTAGTACACTTCTTCCTCTTTAAATGTACGGCGATGTATAGAGGGGTATTTTAGTCATTATACCTGTAGGTCGGAGACTTTGCTAACGCAGCACTGTCCTGGGGGTCAATATTTTCTTATGGTGATATTACGAAATATTTAAAATGTAAAATACAGCTATTTATATGGCAATGGTATTTTGGTCATTTTAGTAGCCAAGGCGGTGTGTTTTTTGGTCTCCAGTATAGTCCATGAGTCCTAATTAAATATGGGTTAAGGAATTGATCTTAAATTAAATAGAATTTATTTTATTTAAATAGCCTAATTTAATTATTGGGTTAGAATAAAATAAAGGTCTATGGAGAGAGAATTAATTAAATTAGTTTGGTGGGTTAATTAATTATTCAGGGCTTTGGCCCAGTTTGAATAATTAGGGATTAACCTGGGACTAAATTGATTTAGGCTTATTTAATTGGACTGGTTTATTTGGGCTGAAAATTAATTATTTGTTAGGCCATTGAGTTGGTTCTAACTAGAATAATTAATTAAGCCCAATAGGTTAAACCAAGAGTCTAATGGCCCGATCCAGTTTAACCTAGGATTTTTTATTTAGGTTAAATAGGAGGATTAGAAATAACGTTGTTGTAAATCAGACACACAAGAGAGATGACTTCTTCTCTGTGGAATAGCCAGGCGTCTCTCTCTCTTTCTCTTTCTCCAGAAAAATTCCCTAACCTGTTAGTTGTTCACTAAACGGTAGTTAGGCAGGCCATATACTGGAAGACCGAGAATTAGACGTTCACATACATGCAAAGACAGAGTAGGAGGTTTGCAGGAATCGTACCAGAGGCTTCCACCAGCACACCTATCCCAGTTGCGCACATTCCAGACCAGCCACCTTTGAGAACCAGAAGGAGAGGTAAAATTTTTAAAACCTCGAGATTGGGACAGGGCGCAACCGGTGCCGGCCCTGTCCTGGATTCTCTGTTCTTGTTTTTTCAGTTTTTTTTATGTTCACTTCCGCTACGTGCTCCGTGTTTCCCATTTTCCACGCCTTCAAGCTTCACCTAAGTTTTTCATTGAGAAACAATTTTCCAACCATGTCTTTACACTTTATAAAGTTGGGATGTCGTTTCCAATGAGTAAGATGTCATCAACATAAAGTACCAAAAAGACTATTGCATTCCCACTGGTTTTCTTATAGACATAAGGCTCATCTTCATTTTTTATAAACTTAAATTTTTTAATTGTTTCATCAAAACGAAGATTCCAGTTTCGAGATGCTTGCTTCAATCTATAAATGGATCTTTGAAGCTTGTACACTTTATTAGAATTAAAAAGATCATCAAAACCCTCAGGTTGTGTCATGTACACATTCTCGAGTAAGTTTCCATTAAGGAACGTGGTTTTGACATTCATTTGCCAAATCTTATAATCATAATATGCTGCTATGACAAGAAGTATTCTAATAAATTTAAGCATTGCAACTGGTGATAATGTTTCATTATAGTCTATACCATGAGTTTGTTTATAACCTTTTACTACCAGTCGTGCTTTGTAAGTATGCACATTTCCCTCCATGTCTGTTTTCTTTTTGAAAACCTATTTACACTCAATGGTTTTTGAACCTTTAGGTGGATTAACCAAAGTCTAGACTTGGTTATCATACATGAATTGCATCTCAGACTTCATGACCTCTAACCATTTTTTAGAGTCTAGAACTTTTAATGGCTTCTTGATAGGAAGTGGGCTCATCATTAACTATAAACTCTACATTGTCATCGTCAGTGATGAAGAATCCATATTTCTCAGGTTGTTGACGAACCCTATCAGATTTTCGAGGTCCTTGTTCTCTAGAAGTAGGCTCATCTTGGACTTGTGATCCATCTAATCGAGGTTCATTATTTGGTTCAGATACTAATTGTGGCATTGAATCTCATCAAGATGTATTTTACTCCCACTGATTCTTTTAAAAATAAATTCCTTTTCAAAAAAGAATCCATTTCGAGCAACAATTACTCTAGTTTCTTTTGGGAGATAAAATTAGTATCCTTTAGTTTCTTTAGGATACCCCACAAATATGTATTTATCTGATTTGGGTGCAAGTTTATCAGATAATAAACGTTTTATATAAATTTCACAACCCCAAATCTTGAGAAATGACAAACTAGGTTGTCTCCCAATTCATATCTCATATGGCATTTTCTGAACCGATTTAGATGGAACTCGATTTAGTATGAATGTAGCAGTCTCTAGGGCATAACCCTAAAAGGAGATTGGAAGATTAGTTTGACTCATCATTGATCGAATTATATCTAATAAAGTTCGATTTCTCCGTTCAGATACACCATTCCATTGAGGTGTTCCAGGTGGAGTTAATTGGTAGATAATTCCACAATTCTTAAGATGCTCGTCAAACTCGTAACTTAAGTATTCACCACCTCGATCTGATCGAAGTGTTTTGATACTTTTGCCAAGCTGATTTTATACTTTATTTTGAAATTCTTTGAATTTCTGGAATGATTCAGATTTATGTTTCATCATATACAAGTAGCCATGTCTACTGAAATCATTCGTAAATGTAATGAAGTACTGAAATCCTCCTCTAGCATGTGTATTCATTGGTCCATATACATTAGTATGTATTAGGCCCAATAAATCAGTTGCTCTTTCATTTTGTTTCTTAAAAGGCGCCTTATTCATTTTTCCTAATAAAGAAGAATCACATGATTCGTAAGATTTTAAATCAAACAAATTTAGAAACCCATCATTATGAAGCCTTGTTATGCGTTTCTCATTTATATGGCTCAAACGACACTGTTAGAAGTAAGTTTGATTCAAAATCATTAGATTTTAATCTCTTAGTATTACTGTTATAGATAGACTTGTTTGAAGATCCACAAAGATTGAGAATATAGAGCCTATTTGATAATGAGGCATTTCTATAAAAAAAATGCCATTTTTATTAATGGAGTAAATGTTATTCCTAATAACAAATTCAAAACCTTCTAAATCTAAATAAGAAACTGAAATTATATTCCTACTCATAGCAGGAATATAAAAATAATCATTTAGTTCTAAAACAAGTCCACTGGGCAAAATTAATTCAAAAGTTCTCACAACTACTGCAATAACTTTTGCTCCATTCGCAACTCGTATGTCCACCTCACCTTTTGCCAAGGCTCTACTCCTTTTTAGACCCTGCACATTTATACAAATGTAAGATCCACAACCGGTATTCAATGCTCATGAATCAGAAGTAGATAAATTAATTTTTATAATATAAATACCTGAAGCGGCAGTCTTACTGTCCTTCTTCTTCTTCTTCTTCTTCTTCTTCTTCTTAACCAATGTCCAGTGGTGGCAAGATCCCTCTTTTGGTGTCTTGGCCTTAGGTTTGGATTTGAACTTGGACTTAGCCTTGTCCTTGCCCTTATGGCCATGACTTTGCCCTTTTGGTTGTTCCTTTTTCCTTTCCCTTTTTGAACCATTAGAACACTAGGAATATTCTTCTTAATGTTCAGTTCAGCTTGTTTTAGCATCCCATGCAATTCAATAATGGATTTCTCCATATTATGCATGTTAAAATTTATGACAAACTGGTCATACTCAGGAGGTAATGAGCGCAAGATCAAACCTATGGCCATGTCATGATTAATAGGAGCACCAAGCTTTTCAAGATGATCAAGATAGTCCTTTATATTAAGGACATGAGCACTTACATAGGTGCCAGAAACCATCTTACATGCATTTAATGCGTTATAAGTTTCAAATCTCTTGTGTCGTGCTTGCTCTTGGAACATTTCCTTGAGATGCACAATCATGTCATATACCTTTACTTCTTCAAACTGTTTTTGAAGTTCAGAGTTATGGTTTTAACATGAGGCAAGTAACATCGTTAGAGTCATCTTTGTGCTTACTATAAGCATCTTTTTCAGCTTTTAGGGCGTTATTTGCTGGAGCAGGGGGAATAAGATTTTCAAGAACATAGAGCTTTTTTTTCTTGCTTAAGAACGATTTTTAAGTTACATGCCCAATCAAGAAAGTTAGTTCCACTAAGCTTGTCATTCTCGAGCACAGATCGCAATAAGTCATTCTAACTATTTATTGCCATTGTCTACATATAAAATATGCAAAGTAATTAATTTTGAGGCCTTAATGAAAAACTCCCACTACAAGCATTTAAACTTTTAAAACCTCAACATTTTGATGTTTCTTAGTGGGTAAATTTTTTTAATAAATATTTTATTTTAATCATAAGTAAGTTTTGGCTTTAATCTTATAATTAAATAAAACTCAACTTTTAAATGAGATAGGCATCAAATGTCCTGACTAAAAATCTCATATAATGCCCTATGCCCAAAACTATTTTGATAACCCAGTTATGTCAAACCATATCAAACATATGAAAAACTATTTTTCATCTTGTCTCACTTAGATAATTAAAAGCATCATACTTTGGCAGGAATGGCCATATGATGATTCAAGTAATAACAAGTGTTTGATTTGGAAGGCATTTAAAACTTAATTTTTTAAAAATAAAAATTTGATTGTAGTAAGCATGAAATACACATATCAAATATGCATGCAAGACATAAATAAAAGTGACATGGCATGGCCCATAACCTATATTGATCATCACGAGCAAATGGAAGATCAAGGTGGTCAATCTAGGTATATGAACTCCTTGAGCATTCTCTAATGCCTTGAGTATACTCCTTATTGGTTGTAAATATAGGCCGCCGTCTTCTTTTACATTGGATAGTGAAATTAAAATAATTCCTATTTTAAGAAAGCAATACAATTTTATAACAATGAAAAATGATACGCAATCCGTATTTAAAAATTACAACTTAAAACAACTAGAATGAAACCTGCCAATCACATTGGGATAAGACGGGCCATGCTATGCACTATTCAGAATAATCCACAACTACAATCAAAATACACTAATGAATAACACACAATGAATAGTTAGTCGAGGTTCCAAGGGGCAGCGCCCCTGGCGGGGTCCAAGGGGTAACACCTTTCGGTTATCATTGAATGAGATTTCGCCTTCCGATTCCTAAATATTAATCAAATTAACATTCGGACCTCTTAGTAACCATCACCATGAATTTTCATATTACAGACAATCTGCGTTTCCTTTTAACTATATTGATATAGATAACAAATTATCATGGCAGATTAATACAAACAATTTGCAACATAGAATGACGGATAGCATACTTACGATACCATATCATATTAAAACAGATCAGTTTACAGACAATATGCAAATAATCTGGTATGATCAAACAATTAAGACGCACATATTAAACCTAATTCAGGCAGTCTACATGCTAAGTATTCTAAAATTATAATAATGTGAACATGCTGATATACACTGTTTAAATTCACATATATATTATACATATATTCAACAATACGATTAACACAGATGAATCAATCTAATCGTTTAGCAAGTTACTCTGATACTACTGTTAGAATTTGTGGACTCTTAAGTGCGAAAAACATTCACGAATTTCTTTCGACGACCCAAGCCAAATGATTAAGACGATTTAGGGATTACAGAATTACCTCTGTTTGGCGTAATCAAGATCCTTGGATTCTGGTTTTGTTGTCGTATGTGCAACTCAAACGATCACCAAACGTTGCAATGTGCGAACGTCTTCTATCGGATACACACGGTGAACCAACTCGTTACCCCGGGAGTGCTAGCGCCTAAGGTTCGAGAGGCTTGAATTTTTCTGGTGAATGGAGGCACAAATATTAATAGAAAGTAGTTTTGAGAAGACGGTTAGGATTTTCTTTTAAAACTACCCGAACCTTTTGGAGTCAAACTCTAATAATATCTTATCATAATTTATTTTAAATTCAAATTAAATTAAAACAGATAAGATACGATTCGCCATTACTTGGTAATTTAACTAATTAATTTATCGAGACAAATTCTTATAATCTGAACATCATTCAGATACATCGAATATTGACATATTTCCAGATTCATTGTACCTGGTCAATTTTCTAAATTCGATTAACTTAGACATATTTCTAGATTCATCGAACCTGGTTACCAGAAAAATAACCTAACAAGTTCGCTTATTGTGTGACCCTATAGGTTTATTTAACACTGGCAGTGTGCCCAAATCACATTTAAATGGCTCACAAGTTATAAGCGATTTCTAGCAAAACATAATAACTATCCAGGTTAAATGAAGATAAGTGATCTCTTTGAACTAAACTATAACTTTATATTTAGTCCTTTTGTCACACGATATCCCGATTAAGCATAAGGTACGGGGCATGTCTTCCTTATTGAGCTTAATCAATTATTTCTTGATCTCATAGTAAACTGTTCAAATAAATGACGTCAATATCTCAGATTGATATATTTGAGCACGTCCATGCATTTTAACAGTCTAACTTATAAAGGGGCTCATAGATGTCTCTCCCATAATTGAGAGGGATAAATTCCTTCATTATCAATCATATTCCTCTCCCTAATTTATTTTATATCCAACAGTAGTCTAATTTATTCTCTGGTTAAAGACAACTTTAGATAACGTCAAAATATAGAATTTATCAAATAGAAAACTATGATGAATTCAAGTCGAAGGACTTTTAATATCATTATGGTTAGAAAGTACTTATGACATGTTTCATGAAGTATTCTCACAGTGGGTCATGTCTAATACAATGTTCTCTAACGTTTATTTATATTTTGACTTGATATTACATATATCCATGACTTGTAAAACATAGTCATCAAGTCACAAACATACTAATTTTAATTTATTATTGTTCCACTAATAATAATCGATCAGGGACAGTTTAAGAATAGTCATTGTATTGATGGTAGGGTTTTACTATTAAGTCACATATTTGATGACCACAAAACTAAATGTACTATTCATAGAAAAAATGCCTCGTATTATTATATAATGCATAACGATAATAGTATAAGTACAAATTGTCTCTAGGCATATCCTTAACACAAACTCTATACACTATGCCAAAAAGATCTGTAAGCTTGCAAAAACTAGAACAGGAAGCAGTATTTTGATGCTGAACCAGCCTATTCATATACGCCTTATACTCACTTTTGACTGAGTATTCACCATTCTTAGCATAATGCCAAATCAAAGAATTAGGTACACTAACCGGACAGAGAGTTATGTAACAAATCATTTCAATCTCAAAAGGAAGAAAAAGCTGACGAAGCAAATGGATATTCCAAGAATTCGATAAAGGGTCAATTAAAGAGCTAACTCAATCATAATTAAATTCCTCGTGACGGTTAAGAATAAGCTTGAAACCACTAGCATCTGGAATACAATTATCATACTAAATTCTAATAAATACCTCATCTCCTATACGCCACCGCAAACCCACCTAAAGCACCTCCTGTCCCTTTAACAAGCTCTCGTCCAAAGAAAGTTGGGGCCAGCATGCAGAAAATCAGAACTAGTAAAGTACTTGGCATGTAAGACTCTACCATCAAACTATCATGGAAATGAATTAGTCGCCAACCCTGCTACGCAAGCAAAGCAAAGTTGAAAGCATGAAGACACGAAACCCCAAACCTCCCTTCCCTTTTGGAAGACAAAGGTCACTCCATTTCTTCCAGCACAGCTTCCGTTCATTTCCCTTCTCTCCCCCCCAAAAGTTCCTCACCATTGCCAATATGTAATTATAAATCGAAATAGGGAAAGCAAAGCATTGCATTGAGTGCGTTGGGATTGCTTGAACAACTGACTTAAGAAGCACTTCCTTTCCTGTGAATTATAAGTGTTTTGCTTTCCAATCCGATAGTTCTTCCACACCCGATTCCTAATATAAATAAAGACAGAAATCCGAGAACGGCCAATCAAGAAAGGCAAGCCAAGATACTTCCCATTCTCTTCCCCGCGAGACATTCCCATAGACCTCTCAGGGGTCACCCAACATCCTCTGGGAGTCCTTTACTAAAGTAAAAGAAGGATTTAAACAGGTTAACAATCTGTCTCGAAAAGAAGGCATAGTGGGCAAGAACGCACTTCACTGCCTCCATGTTAGACAAAGAGGCCCTCATGAAGAGAAGAATATCATCAACAAAGAACAAATGAGAAATCGCCCAAAAGGCATCCCTTGAAGCTTAACAGCGGCTTCCTCTTGGTAGAGAAGTGCTGAGAAGCCCTCTGCACAAAGAATGAAAAGAAAAAGGGGATAGGGGATCCCCTTGTCTAAGTCCACGAGATGACTTGAAAGGTGGAGAAGGAACCCCATTCACAAGGACTGAGAAGGAAATAGATGAGACGCATGCCATAATTAATTGAACCAGTGTCGAGGGGAAGTTCATCTAGAGAATCATGTGTTCCAAAAAAACCCACTCAACATGATCAAACGCCTTCTGCATATCTAATTTCAAAGTTGCAAAATCACCAGAACAATGCGAGCGGGAAGATTAATATATTGATAAAATGACTTAATCTTTTATTATCTTAAAAATAAATAATTATATTATATGATAAGTAATATGCTGTAAAGAATAAGTATGCTTGACTTGTCCCTTTCACCAATAGAAAAATATAAAATAAAAATTTGTGTTATAAAATTAGGGTTGTGTTAGAATAAAATCTTCACACTACATACTAATAAAACTCTAACTATTTTGCACAAGAATTTCTTTTCAAACTTCTCTCTTTCTTTCTCTTACAATTCTTTCTCTAATCTTTATTTCACTAATCTTTCTTTCACAAAATAATGGTGTATTACAAGCTTAGAGAATAGCTCTATTTATAGAGCTCTAATTAGTGGAATATATCATTGCATACATCATCTTCCACTAATCTCAATTAGTGGTGTCTCCACTAAATGGTGGACATTCATAAAAATCTTCTATAATAATTCACATAAATCCATAATTAGTGGAGCCTCCACTAATTAATGGAGATTCTAATAATTCATAACACTCCCCCTTGGATGTCCATCCATTACATAAAGAATATGCCTTGTTAAAACCTTACTAGATAAAAACCCAGGTGGGAAAAAAATCTAGTGAAGGAAAAAGAGTACACTATTCTATATGTCTGTTTATTACTCCCCCTGATGAGATGATTCCTTTAAATCTTTAAACCGACGCATACCGATTTTATATCTCAACTTTTCAAATGTTGCAGTTGGTAAAGTCTTCGTGAAAATATCTGCGAGGTTCTCACATGACCGAATTTGTAGCACATCAATTTCACATTTCTTCTGGAGTTCATGAGTAAAGAAGAATTTTGGTGAAATATGTTTTGTCCGATCTCCTTTAATGTATCCTTCTCGTAATTGAGCCATGCAAGATGCATTGTCTTCATAAAGAGGAGTTGGAATATCTTTGATCGATGATAATCCACAACTTTCTCGGATATAATGAATCATGGATCTTAGACATACACATTCTCGACTTGCTTCATGAATGGCTATAATTTCAGCATGATTTGAAGAAGTAGCTGCTATAGATTGTTTCGTAGAACGCCATGATATAGCAGTATTTTCACATGTAAATAGATAGCCCGTTTGAGAACGTGCTTTATGTGGATCAGATAAATAGCCAGCATCTGCATAATCAATCAATGTTGGGTTGGTTTTATTTGAATAAAATAATCCGAGATTAATTGTACCTCGGAGATATCGAAAGACTTGTTTAATTCCATTCTAATGTCGTCGTGTTGGTGAAGAACTAAATCTTGCTAATAAATTGATAGCAAAAGCAATATCAGGTCATGTATTATTAGCAAGATATATCAATGCACCAATTGCATTGAGATATGGTACTTCAGGACCAAGGAGTTCTTCATTATTTTCTTGAGGTCGGAAATGATCTTTATCCACATTTAATGATCGGATAATCATTGGAATACTCAATGGATGTGCTTTGTCCATGTAAAATCTTTTTAGCACTTTTGCTGTATATGTTGATTGATGAATAAATGTTCCACTCTCTAGATGTTCAATTTGTAAACCAAGGCAAAATTTGATTTTACCAAAATCCTTGATTTCGAATTCTCTTTTTATATAATCAATTGTTTCTTAGAGCTCTTCAGGAGTTCCAATAAGATTAATATCATCAACATATATAGCTAATATCACAAATTTAGAACCAGATTTCTTAATAAAAACACATGGATATACCTGGCCATTTTTAAATCCCGCTTTCAATAAATATTCACTAAGACGTGTGAACCACATGCGCCCAGATTGCTTCAGGCCATATAATGATTTCTGCAACTTGATGGAGTAATTTTCACGAGGATAATGTTTATATGCTTCAGGCATATGAAATCCTTCGGGGATTTTCATGTAAACATCATTTTCTAAATTTCTATACAAGTAAGCAGTGACAACATCTAATAAGCGCATATCTATCTTTTTATGTACTGCAAAACTGATAAGATATCGGAGTGTAATAGTATCAACAACAGGAGAATAAGTTTCATCATAATCAATATCTGGTCTTTGTGAAAAACCTTGGGCTACTAATCGCGCTTTATATCGAACGATTTCACTCTTTTCATTGCGCTTTTGTACAAATATCCATTTGTAACCAACAGGTTTTACACCTTCTGGTGTTCGGACTGCAGGTCCGAAGACTTCACATTTTATCAGTGCATTTAACTCCGATTGAATCGCATCTTTCCATTGCAGCCAATCTTTTCTATGCCGACATTCATCAACTGATATTGGTTCAGGATCATCATTATCCTGTGTAACATCAAGAGATATATTATATGCAAATATATTATCAATAACAGTTTCTATCCGATTCCAACTTCTACCGGAAGTGGTATAATTGATAGAAATTTCAGTGTTACTTTCATCAACTTCTGGTTCTTTGTCATCAGTCTTCTCTTGGTCTTTATCATTCTTTTCTTCAATATGATCTTCTGCATCATTTAATCCTCTTTTCTTTCGAGTATTTTTATCTTTAGAACCAAGAGGTCGGCCACACTTCTGACGTGTTTTTGACTCAGCAGCTATATGTATAATATTTTGTTCTGTTGGAACTTCAATTCGAATAGGAGCATTTATAACTAGAATATGCGATTTTGTCACTCTTCTGGAGTCAACAAAAGTGTCTGGCATTTGATTTGCAATGCTTTGCAAATGAATTATCTTTTGAACTTCAAGTTCACATGCGCTTGTGCGCGGATCAAGATAATTTAATGATGTTGTCCAAGCAAGATCCTTTTTATGCGGTTTTGGTTCTCCCCCTAATTTAGGGAATAATGATTCATCAAAATGACAATCAGCAAATCTTGCTGTGAATACATCTTCTGTCAGGGGTTCAACATACCTGATAATAGAGAGAGAATCATATCCAACGTATATCCCCTTTCTTCTTTGAGGACCCATCTTTGTACGTTGGTTTGGTGCAATTGGAACATATACAGCACACCCATAAATTCTTAAATGAGCAATATTTGGTTCTGACCCAAAAGCCAATTGCAAAGAAGAGAATTTATGATAACTAGCTGGTCTTATGCGTACAAGTATTGCAGCATGTAAAATAGCATGTCCTCAGGCAGATGTTGGGAGATTTGTTTTCATTAATAATGGTTTAACAATTAATTGTAATCGTTTAATCAAAGATTCAGCAAGACCATTTTGTGTGTGAACATGAGCTACAGGATGTTCAACATTAATCCCAATTGACATGCAATATGCATCAAAAGCATGTGTGAAAATTCACCAGCATTATCCAAACGAATATTTTTAATGTGATGGTTAGGAAATTGTGCTCGTAATTTAATTATTTGAGCAAGTAATCTCGCAAACGCCATGTTGCGAGTAGATAATAAACATACATATGACCATCGGGATGATGCATCAATTAAGACCATAAAATATTTGAACGATCCACATGGTGGATCAATAGGTCCACAAATATCTCCGTGAATCCGTTCGAGAAATGTAGGACTTTCAGCTCCTACTTTTACTGGTGATGGTTTAACAATTAATTTTCCTAGGGAACATGCAGTACATGCGAATTTTTCTGATGTTAATATCCTTTTATTTTTTAAAGGATGACCATGTGTATTCTCAATGATTCTTTTCATCATGGTAGATCCCGGATGACCCAACCGGTCATGCCAAATGCTAAAAGTAATAGGATCAGTAAACTTTTAATTTACTAGATGATAAATTTCAATTGTATGTATTTTTACAAAATATAGGCCAGTAGAAAACGACGACAGTTTTTCTAATACAGATTTCTTACCCAAATGTATTTGAGTAATAAAAAGATGCTCAATCCCATTTTCCTCATTTGTTTCAACATGATACCCATTTCTGCGGATATCTTTAAAACTCAATAAATTTCTTCTGGATTTTGAGGAAAATAGTGCCTTATCAATAATAATTGTTGTTCCTTTAGGCAACAATATACTAGCTCTTCCGGAGCCCTCAATCACATTTGTACTATCGTTTATCGTATAAATATTTATTTCTCCCATTTTGAGATCTGAAAAATATTTCTCATTTTTTAGTATGGTGTGTGTAGTTCCACCATCAATAATACATACATCATCATTAACAACAGCCATCTGAACACAAATCTATACATGCAAACATAAATATTATTAGAATAGAATAAAAATGAAAATACAAAAATATCAGGGTGAGGCTTTAGTTCTTCTGGACACTGTCATCACCAATTAAATGGTCTATCCTACCGTCTGGGTGTTCAAAAAAATCCGATACATCCATATGGGTAATATTGATATTAAGATCTTCAGGATCAATATCATCATCATCAGCATCATTTATTGGATGTTGAAAAAAATTTGCTTCCACATTTTTATTTTTCAATGAAGCTTGATATAATTCAACTAAATGCTTAGCCGTACAACAGTTTCGTGACCAATGACCTTTCATGCCACATCTATAACATATATCCTCATGCTTTTCTTCAATTTCTTTTTCTTTTCCCTTATGATCTTTTCTGTTCCACTTCAGGTGACCAGTATTTCTCACAGTTTGATTATGATTGTGATAAGGGAAATATCGAGCGTGTCTACGACCATAACCACGACTACGGCCACGGCCATGGCCACGACCACGACTATAACGATGGCTTCTGCTGGAGCCAACAGCATTCACTTCTGGGAGTGCTGTTGAGCCAGTTGGTCTGGCTTCATGATTTCTCAATAATAACTCATTATTCTTCTCTGCAATGAGAATGGTAGTAATTAAATCTGTAAATTTTGTATACCCATTTTCTCGATATTGTTGCTGCAAGACAATATTCGAGGCATGAAAGGTGGAGAATGTCTTCTCCAACATATCTTCATCAGTCACTTTTTCTCCGCATAATTTTAATTGAGATGTAATTTTATACATTGCGGAGCTATATTCATTTACGATTTTAAAATCTTGCAACCTCAGATGCAACCATTCATACCGTGCAGTGGGTAGTACGACCATCTTCAGGTGGTCAAATCTTTCTTTTAAATTTACCCACAGGACATATGGATCTTTTTCGGTAAGATATTGCATTTTCAAATTTTCATCGAGATGACGACGAATAAAAATCAAAACTTTAGCCTTGTGTTGTGAAGATGC
Source organism: Voacanga thouarsii (assembly GCA_026120185.1). NCBI lineage: Eukaryota > Viridiplantae > Streptophyta > Magnoliopsida > Gentianales > Apocynaceae > Voacanga > Voacanga thouarsii. The sequence goes on along the minus strand of JANUWF010001888.1, from coordinate 729,670 downwards.
ACTATTATTTGCTTGAATAGTTTTACTAAGGCCTTCAGCATTTAGATGCATTTTTGCATCGAGAACCCATGACATATAATTTTTTTCAGATATATCAAGGGCTACAAATTCGAGTTTAGCGAGATTAGCCATAGAGATCAATAAATGCGTACCTGTCTTCTGGTTTTAGTAACGGCAGAAACTCGTGCTTAGTGTTCTGGCTTTTGTACCGGTAGAGACTCGTGCTGATAACGTGTTATAAAATTAGGATAGTGTTAGAATAAAATCTTCACACTACACACTAATAAAACTCTAACTATTTTGCACAAGAATTTCTTTTCAAACTTCTCTATTTCTTTCTCTCACAATTCTTTCTCTAATCTTTATTTCACTAATCTTTCTTTCACAAAATAATGGTGTATTACAAGCTTAGAGAATAGCTCTATTTATAGAGCTCTAATTAGTGGAATACATCATTGCATACATCATCTTCCACTAATCTCTATTAGTGGTGTCTCCACTAAATGGTGGACATCCATAAAAATCTTCTATAATAATTCACATAAATCCATAATTAGTGGAGCCTCCACTAATTAATGGAGATTCCAATAATTCATAACAGAATAACATATATTGCTTTCATTTCACAATATAATTCGTTTTAAACTTTTATATAAGAATTAAGGTGTCTAAATTCCACACAATTTTAAAACTAAACTTTAAAAAATATCTCTAATTAAATCTTTATCTATTTTGGTAATTGGGGAGAGTTGGGTCATAATTAGTGGAAAGAGAAAGATTAAAGAGAGTGATAGGGGTGAAAAAAAAAATGCTTATAAAATTTTGTAAAACGACTTATATTGTAAAAAAAAAAAAATCAAATCTAAAACGACCTATATTGTAAAATGGAGGTAGTAATATGCAATGATCTTATGTAAGATATGTTTGTTTATTTAGCTAGCGCTCTAAAAATGATTAAAAAATTAATGATATGATGTTCGTTACATATTATTTGATATATAAGGAGTTATTTCCATGTGTATCCCAGCTACCAAAAAAACAATAACTAATGAAATGTCTTGATATTTAAGGCGTCAATGATGTATTTCCATCCAAGAGGGGAAAACATTAAATTCAAAATAGAAAACAAAATCAAATCACTAAATTCAAACTTAATTAATCAAACGGTTAAAAAAAAAATTAAAACTCTAAGAGTGTAGAAAATAATAGTTTTTTAATCGTAACATGAGATTATTCCGTGTGAAATGCCCCTCTAGAGCTCAAAAAATAGAAAACAAAAAATCGAAGATAGTAATGATTCTTCAAATGGCATATTTCTTTTTTTCAATTAATACAAAGCAACAATATAATATTACAGTGATGATTGTAGAATCTTACTTGCGGGATTATATTAGTTCAAAAAGTTATTATTAAGAGAAAAGTGAATTGTAATTGCAATAGTTAAAAAGTAGAGACGAAAGAAGATTAAATGCTATGATAAAAATAATAGAAGATGAAAAAAAAAAAAAGAATCCATATGTTTAATGAATGGAACTTTTAAAACTGTTTGGGGTTAAATGAATCCATATGATTGACGACACAATGAGACTACAAATAACTAAAAATTAGATAAAGGACTAAGATTAGTTTTTTTTTAAAGAAAATGAAATCTATACATTAGATTAGGAAAATAATTCGGAGATAAAATTTACAAATTTCTCAATTTTCGGTTATCCAAAATGACAAAAAGAGACCGTTTCCAAAAAATAAAATCTTATTACGCGTTTAAAAAAAAAAGAAAACCTCATTTTATTTGATTTTTTAATAAAATACCAACGTCTTTGATTTTATCTATTTATTTATTTTTTGTTTAGGTAACTGTCCATGGAAGGTGGCGGGTTGTAAATTATTACCTCACATATTACATAAAAAAATGTAATTCTTTCTCTCTTTTTGACAAAAATTCTCTTTCAAAATTTTTATATGAAATATCAAATTATATTGGATTCTTCGTTTAAAGGTAGGGATTGTAATATAAAAAATTTTTCCATATTTTTGTTTGAGTTTTAAGTGTTTGGACTAATTTTTTAAAAAGGAAAGAAATTAAAGAAAGGGCGGGGGCGGGGGGGGGGCGGGGGGATGGGGAATGGATTGATTAAGTTTAATATAAAAGTTTGATGTCCTTTAATTTCATCTAAAAGCGAGTAGCTAGAAATGAAATGGAAGAAAACCTCGTTTAATAATTTTTTATTAAATAATCTAAAATATCTCTAATAGATTAAAAATTCAATATTATTATATGAAATTAATAGATAAAAATATAAATTCAAACATATTCTTTACTTGCTTTTCCTTTCCTTCATTTTTCCAAACTTTATTTAACCTTTCATTTCTTTCCACTTTATATATATTATAACCAAATAGTAAAAATAATTATTGATATCCTCTCTTTTCCATTTCTTTCCTTTTCTCAATTTAAATTGGCCTTTAGTAAAATGTATACTATACGTATTTCTTTCATTCTAAAACTATATAAAACTATAACTTTCTACAATATTTTTTAACAAGATATATAAAAAATGTACCATGCAGACTTTATATTTTTTCTCTACATCAGGGTGAGGTTTGTATATGGATGAGTGTATATATGTATGACAAATCTTCATTTCCATAACGGTGCATCATATCATAATTGAAATTTATATGTAACTTTTCCCATCAAATTTAACAAAAATTAGTCAGTACAAAATTAGATTACGTACAATTTTAAACTGAATTACAATGTAAAAGTAATCAATCTTCTAGTGTTCGTTAGGCATTGCATGGTAAAATATTCGAAAATTTTCATTTCTAAATATTCTCACTTTTAATGAGCATATTAGTTCAGACTAGCTTGGAAATATGAAGGTTACGGCATATATTTGTCTCACTAGCATAATCACTCACTCACGCTAAAAAAAATTAAAAGAAAAAACAAATAATTATATTAAAAAAGTTACAAAATAAAATTTACACAATAATTATTCTCAATCCGAAAATATCTAAGTTTTAAAGGTGTGAGAAGAGGTCACACTAATTCGTAGCATATGCTAATAGATGGTAAGGTTTGAATCATGTGATTTGTTGTGCACATCTTTTATTATTAAAAAAAAATAAATCTTTAATTATATAAACCTTCATGTTTTTTATTATAAAAGTACTATAATATTTTTTCTTTTTTCTAATAATAATAATTCTTGTAAAATATAGTTAGATTTAATATGAGTTTTCTCAATTGTGTTTGGATACAAGTTACTTTGGATAGGTTGAAATATATATAGCAAATAATCTATGGATCATAATTTGCAATATTCTTAAAATTTAACTTAAATACAATAATGATTGTACTCTCTTATTAAAATTTATAATGATTGCATCCTTATTAAAATTTAGTTAAGGTAATTACACGAATATGATATATATATATACAATATATATATATATATAAAACTTATCCAAATGGCACACGTTAAAAAAATTCATTAAATATTATATATCCCTATGGCAGTGAATTTCTACCATAAAATGATATTGGTTAAACATTTCAAATTTGTTATCTAATTTCGGATAAATATTAAGAAATTTTAGGGATAAACATAGTACCAGCTTTCCTCAAAACAAGTGATTATGCATTTTCAAACAATTCAAAAACCTTAAACTCCTCCGACTAATCCTATAAATAGCGGCCATAATTCACTGGTCTTTCATAGTCTATTTCAACATATCTTGTACTCTAGTAAGAGCATCATGGTTAAAGCTTGTTTTCTCCTTTGTTTTGCACTTTTGTTTTTGAGTAGTTCGGCAGGTGCTCGAAACATCCGACCAGATTTAGCTAATGATTCCCCGTTCGCCACCCGTAATTATACGAAAGTTTGTGATCCAGCCAGGTTTTCTGATCTTGGTTTGGACATGAAAAACTTCCTATATTGTGATTCCTCTCTTCCAATAGATATACGAGTTAAGGATTTGATAGATAGAATGACTATAGAAGAAAAGGCTCTACAACTAGGAAATGTTGCTAAGGGCGTCAACAGAATTGGTCTTCCATGGTACGACTGGTGGTCCGAGGCTCTGCATGGTGTCTCGGACGTTGGTGGTGGCTCACACTTTGATGATATGATCCCTGGTGCAACTAGCTTCCCCCTTCCCATCCTTTCCGCTGCAACTTTCAACGAAAAACTCTGGAAAAGCATTGGCGAGGTTTTCAATATCTCTAAAATTTCTTGATTGTTATTGTTGTTTTTTTTTTTGGTATTTGCGAATGTCACTAAACTAACAGATTTACCAACATTGTCCTGTTTCAGGTTGTCTCAACAGAAGCAAGAGCAATGTACAATTTGGAGCATGCTGGGATGACATTTTGGAGTCCAAACATCAATGTGGTAAGGGATCCTCGTTGGGGAAGAGCTCTTGAAACGCCGGGAGAAGATCCTTTTGTTGTGGGAAAATATGCTTCAGGTTATGTTAGAGGCTTGCAAGACATTGTGGGAAATGAACACACTGCTGATCCGCAATATAGACCTCTTAAAGTTGCCGCATGTTGCAAACATTATGCTGCTTATGACGTTGATAATTGGGAAGGTGTTGTTCGGGAAACTTACAATGCCAAGGTATGTGCTCCATAAAACATTTGAATGTGTTTTGTTTTCCGCAAAGTTTGAGTTTTTCCAATTAATATATAATTGTTTGGTTGATTTCCACAGGTGCAAGAAAGAGATATGATTGAGACTTTCCAGAAACCCTTTGAAATGTGTGTGCTTGAGGGTGATGTTGCTAGCGTAATGTGTTCTTACAACCAAGTCAACGGTCTACCCACATGTTCAGATCCAAAACTTCTCAAAGAAACTGTAAGAGGAGAATGGCGTCTTAATGGTTATATTGTTTCCGATTGTGACTCTGTTGAAGTAATGGTAGATAGGCAAAAATTTCTTGGTTATACTCCAGAAGAAGCTGTTGCACAAGTTCTTAGAGCTGGTTAGTCTAATTTTATACCTTATTTTCTTACTTCTGTTTCACTCATATTCATTTATCTAAATAATTTTTTTTTTCACTAGGTTTGGATTTGGATTGTGGAGAATTCTACCCCGATTATGTAGCTAATGCAGTTGTACAAGGAAAGATAAGGGTTCCTGATGTTGATGTTGCGCTAAAAAATCTCTATGTTGTGCTTGTGAGGCTTGGATTTTTTGATGGTAGACCCGAATTTGAAAAACTTGGAAAGGATGATATTTGCACTCAAGATAACATCAATTTAGCAATTCAAGCAGCAAAGGAAGGAATGGTTCTTCTAAAGAATGATAATCAAACTCTGCCTTTGAACAGTAATGAGATTAAAACCCTAGCAGTGGTTGGACCCCATGCTAATGCCACCAAAGCCATGATTGGAAACTATGCGGGTATAAACATATTATCATATTTTTTCCCCTAAATAATTTACTTTTGTTTTCAATATGTATGGTTATTGTCATTATGCTCATATTAGTTTTTGGGAAATGAAGGTGTCCCATGCAGATACACTACTCCACATGATGCCTTGAAGGAAGAAGATACAGAAGTAATCTATGAAATGGGCTGCGATGTTGCGTGCAAAAATGATACCTTAATCTTCCCAGCAATGCAAGCTGCACAAAAAGCAGATGCTACCATAATTGTTGCTGGAATTGATTTATCCATTGAGGCAGAGAGCTTGGATAGGGTTGATCTTCTTCTTCCTGGTCTCCAACCTCAACTTATCACACAAATTGCAGCAAATGCCAAAGGTCCAGTTATTCTTGTTATCATGTCTGCTGGAGGAGTGGATATAAGTTTTGCTAAATCTGATCCTAATATCAAAGCAATTATCTGGGCTGGATATCCTGGTGAAGAAGGTGGCCATGGAATTGCTGACATTGTCTTTGGAAAATACAACCCAAGTAAGAATATGTTTTGTTGTGGATTTCTATGGTTTTTCGACTGAAAATATATTGTGACTAATTTGGTATTTTCTTTTCAAAATTATTCTTGTAGGTGGAAGATTACCCCTAACATGGTTCGAAAACAGTTATGTTGGCATGTTGCCTATGACCTCCATGCCATTGAGGCCTGTTGATGAGTTAGGATACCCTGGAAGAACCTACAAATTTTTCAATGGATCTGTTGTGTATCCATTTGGATATGGGTTGAGTTACACCACATTCAATTACAAAGTTGTTGGGTCGCAAAGAACTTTGGATATTCACTTGGACAAGTATACCAAATGTCGTGATTTGAATTACACCAGCGGTGCTTCGAAGCCTGAATGTCCTGCAGTTTTAGTTGGTGATCTCGCCAATAGCAACATTCAGGATTTGGCCTTCTCCGTTGAAGTGGAGAATACTGGAAAACTGGACGGTGCCGAGGCCGTGTTGGTATACTGGGTTCCTCCTCAAGGCATTATTGATGCTCCTATCAAGCAGTTAGTTGCATTCCAGAAAGTTCATATTAAAGCTGGGAAGACGGCCAAGCTTGATTTCAAGTTGAATGCAATTGCAGACTTGGGTTTGGTCGATTACCAGTCTTACACACTTTTGGCTGCTGGGACACATACCATTATTCTTGGAGATAACGTTGCTTCATTCCCCTTCTCCGTCAACATCAACCGGCATTAGATTTAGCTTACAATTGTTAGATTGGAATAAATACTACCGGTTAGATTTTAGTTTGGTTTATTTCCTTCTCAGTTTGTTTTCACTCTAATGAGCGAGATATTCTGAACTTAGATCTTCTGCGGTGATTATGTATATTCCATTTATCAATTGGAAGAACGATTTTATTGGAAAAGAATTCTTATTGCTATGTGATTTTGAGTTCTTTTTTGGTTCTTTTTTTTGGATAACAAAATCAAACCATCAAATAAAATGCATTCTTTTGCAAAAATCAAAACCTAATTATTATGTAATTATTTGATGCATCATAAAACGTATTTTTCTATCATTTTTTATAATACTAATAAAAAATAAATAACAATTTAATTTATATAGAAATATTATAAAAATAAACAATAATGGAACAGAACAAAAGAAAATAAAAAATGCTCATAATTATTATTTAGTTGTTTGCTTTTTCTCCATGGATAATTTTTCTATTCGAAATTATGTCCTTCGTTTTTATATTTTTATAACGACTATAGTATATATTTTCTTTTTAGACTTCAAATAGTTTTAAAGCTTCCATTCATTAAACCTATGGATTTTTTTTTTATTATTATTATTGCAATTATGATTCATTTTTCTCACGTAACAGATTTGGAAGATCACTATACTATTTGATCGTTGCTTTGAATTAACAGGAAAAAAAAAGACATTTGGAAAATCATTATTATGATTAAGAAACAATATTTTCTAGAGTTTTAAGTTTCTTAATCGTTTGGTTAGTTAAGTTTGAATTTAATGGTTTAATGGTTTATACAAGATTAGTGGGAGTAGTTACAAGTGATTTTCCAGGCAATTCTAGGTTTTTGCTTTGTCATTTACACTAGTAACACAGTATTTTACCAATTTAAAATCTCTATGGGATGAAATGCTTGATTTGAGGCCTATTCCTTTGTACTTGTAATGTTTACTGAATTTAATATGCCAAACTTTTATCAACCTGTCCTTATACTTCTCAATATCACTCCTACACCTCTGTTGAACAATAAAAGTCCTTATGAAGTTTTCTATTGCAAGACAAAGGTTTTTGTTTGCCTTTGTTTTGCTCCAAACCTGGAGCCAAATCATTCTAAATTTGATGTTAGAGGAAAACCTTCAGTTTATTTAGGTCTTTGATATGTTAGCAAAGGATTCATTCTTTTTTATCTTAAGTCCAACAAGATTTTTATCTCTAGAGATGTAATATTCCATGAGTTTATTTTCCCGTACTCAGAAGGTTACCCTGACATTTCTACCTTTTCTTTTCCTTCTCACACTGAAGAACATCCTGCAATTCCACCTTCAGAAGAAGCTCTTGCAGTTCCAACTCAGTCAGCTGAACATTTCTCTACTTCAAGAAGATCTACCAGAGAAAAACATAAACCTATATACCTCAGTGACTATATTTGTAATTCGTCACAACATACTACCCTACATTCCATTCAATCAGTCCATACACTACATCATCTTAATCTTGAGTATAAATCCTACGTAATAGATATGACATTGCATAAAGAACCTAACAATTTTCATGAAGCCCTGTAGTCAAGAGAGTGGAGAGAGGCTATGAAAACAGAGATTTTGGCACTTGAACAAAATCAAACATGGTCTTTAGTTCGGCTGCCTGCACATAAGACAACTATTGGCTGCAAATGGGTGTACAAAATTAAGCATAAGGCAAATGGCACAATAGAAAGGTATAAAGCCAGATTAGTGGCAAAAGGCTATACACAGTAGGCAGGAATTGATTTCCTTGAGACTTTCTCCCCAGTGGTTCGGATGACTACAATTAGTGTGTTCTAGCTCTGGCAGCACAAGAAGGATGGTTCCTTCATCAGTTATATGTGAACAATGCTTTTCTACATAGTGATCTGGTTGAAGAAGTCTATATGGACTTGCCACCAGGATTTCAAACTCAGAAATCAGGCTTAGTTTGTAAATTGGAAAAGTCTTTGTATGGCCTTAAACAAGCCAGCAGACAGTGGCATCGAAAGCTCAGCAATTTTCTATTGCAGCAAGGCTTTAAGAATGCTTATAGTGATCCTAGTTTGTTTATTAGAAAGGATCAAAGTAGTTTGACTTTGATGCTGGTATATGTGGATGACTTGATTTTGGTAGGAAATGATTTTTTTTGCAATTGAACAAGTAAAATAGCAGTTGAATTAGGAATTCACCATCAAGGATTTAGGAGTCTTAAAGTACTTTTTAGGCATGGAGATAGCCAGAGCAAAGGAAGGGATTTCTCTTTGTCAAAGAAAATATACTCTTAACATATTGGAGCATTTTGGTTTTCTGGGGAGCAAACCTATCTCCACTCCAATGGATCACAAGAGTAAGAGCACCATTACATCTAAGCCATTACTTACAAACACAGTTTATAGACAACTAATTGGAAAGTTGCTTTACCTCATAGCTACACGACCTGATATTTGTTATAGTGTCCAAGAACTATCACAATTTTTGGAGAATCCTACCAAGCAGCTCATAGGGTGCTGAGGTATCTTAAGGATGCCCCTGGACAAGGGTTTTTTTCCCCTACACTTTCAAACAAAGTTTTAACAGCTTATAGTGATTCAGATTGGGGAGAATGTAAACACACAAGAAGATCAGTAACAGGTTTTTGTATTTTTCTTGGAGGATCATTGATATCATGGAAATCAAAGAAACAAAGCATTGTCTCACTCAGTTCCACAAAAGCAGAATACAGAGCCATGAGACAAGTGACTAGTGAAGTATAATGGTTGACATATATGCTAGAAGAGTTACAACTTGCACCTAATCAACCTACACCCCTTTTTTGTGATAATAAATGGGCATTACATATTACAGAAAACACTGGTTTTCATGAAAGGACTAAGAATTTGGAGATTGACGGCCACTATGTTAAAGAGAAATTTGTTGCAGGTCTGATTAAGCACCTTCTAGTCCATTCATCATCTCAACCTATAGACATCTTCACTAAAGCCTTGCCACCAGCTAAGTTCCACCATAATCTCTCGGCATTGCCTATTATCAATATTTATGCTCCCAATGAAGTAGGCCTGGATTGAGCGGGGGGGGGGGGGTGGGGGTTGTTGAGAATACTACTTCAGCTTCCACATTAGCAGCCACCAGGATTACATCTGCATCAGCAGCCACATTATCAGCCACCAGGATTACAGTTGGGAGCTTAGCACCTTTGGATTATGAAGCTATCTCACAAGGAAGATCACACCAAAATTGCTTGCCTCACAGCATTTAACAAATCACATACAACTTGTTGTGTTGTATATATTCTGTATATATCAAAATGTAATGTGTAGTACAATATTAGTGGGAGCAGTTACAAGTGAATGCATATATATACACACCCTTATACTGTAATTGAATTAAGCAAAAATAAAGTTTGATTTAGTTTTTCTCCTCTATTAAGCTTTACTGCAAACTGAGGTTTCTGCTTCAAAGTTTCTTAACCATTCATTAAACCTATGGATTCTTTTTTTTTTTTTTTAATTGCAATTATGATTCATTTTTTCTCACATAACATTGTAGATTTGGAAGATCATCACTCTAATAGTTTATCGTTGCTTTGAATTAACAGGAAAAAAAAAAGACATTTGGAAAATCATTATTATGATTAAGAAACAATATTTTCTAGAGTTTTAAATTTATTAATCGTTTGGTTATTTAAGTTTGAATTTAATGGTTTGATTTTGTTTTCTATTTCAAAATTAACGTTTTCCTCTCTAGAATGGAAATACATCATTTGAGCCTTTAAATATAAAATACAATACGAAATAAATCCTTGTATTTCAAATAACATATAACAAACATAATAAATGGCTGTTCATCTTGAAGATAGATGTGACTATTCATTTTTTTAAAGTTATTAATAGATAAGATAAGATTGTATTTATTAGATTCATTTCTTATCCTTTAAAGCTCTATAATATTTTGTCATTGCTTTGAATTAACTGGAAAAGAAAGACATTTGGAAAATCATTATTATGATTAAAAAATAATATTTTCTAGAGTTTTAAGTTTCTTTAACCGTTTGGTTAGTTAAGTTTAAATTTAATGGTTTGATTTTGTTTTCTATTTCAAATTTAATGTTTTCCACTCTAGAATGGAAATACATCATTTGACCCTTTAAATAAAATACAAAAATATCTATTAGCTATAGTTTTTTTTTTTCCTTTTACTAAAATAACTCCTTGTATTTCAAATAACATATAACAAACATAATATGTTAAAAGTGTTATGAAAATAATAAATGGTTGTTCATTTTTCGATGATATCAATTTATCTTAAAGATAGATATGACTATTCGTTTTTCTAAAGTTATTAATGGATAAGATAAGATTTATTAGATTCATTTATTATCTTTTTAGATGATGTATCTAAACCTCTATAATATTTTATCATTGTTTTGAATTAACTGGAAAAAGAAAAGACATTTTGAACATCATTATTATGATTAAAAAATAATATTTTCTAGACTTTTAAATTTCTTAACTGTTTGGTTAGTTAAGTTTGAATTTAATGGTTTGATTTTGTTTTCTATTTCAAATTTAATGTTTTCCACTCTAGAATGGAAATACATCATTTTAGTCTTTAAATATAAAATACAAAAATATCTATTAGTTATAGTTTTTTTTTTCTTTTACAAAAATTTCAAATAACATATAACAAACATAATATGTTAAAAGTATTTTGAAAATAATAAATGACTGTTCATTTTCCGATACTATCCATTTATCTTGAAGATATATGTGACTATTCATTTTTCTAAAGTTATTAATGGATAAGATAATATTATATTTATTAGATTCATTTCTTATCCTTTTAGATAATGTATCTAAACCTTTATAAACATGGGTCTTATGTAAATGAATATAATCAATCAATTAAATCTAAATGATTCTCTTATTTCTCTCTTTTTATAATTTCTTTAACATCAGTTTTTATATTTTATTTTCTTGATTCTATTTAGAATCAAATTCATAATACGTTATAGCATGAGACTCTACCGAAGTTGTTCTACTAAAGTTTATAATCAAGCCAACACCATCAAAGATATTCTCTCGATCTGTACAATCAAGTAATCCGATTTTGAAGTTTTCTAAACAAAAGAAAAACGGCACTCTTTCTGTTTAATTTTGTTTTAACATGGCGAATTTCAGTAAACTTGAGTTTGCAACTCTAGATATTACCGAAAAAAACTATTTATCCTGAACACTAGATGCTGAAATATATTTAGTTGCAATGGGTTTGACAGATACCATTGTAGAAGAAAATCCATAATCATCACAAAATGATGCTAAAGCTATAATTTTTATCCGTCATCATCTTCATGGAGATTTAAAAGTGGAATACCTTACTGTGAAAAATTCATTTATTTTTTAGAATAATTTGAAAGAAATGTTTGACCACCAGAAGATAGTCGTTCTTCCAAAAGCACGGTATGACTGGATGTACTGCGATTACAAGATTTAAATCTCTCAATGAGTACAATTCTGCAATGTTTAAAATTAGCTCACAGTTAAAATTTTGTGGAGAAAATATTACCGATGAAGATATATTAGAGAAATTTTCTCTACTTTTCATGCTTCGAATGTACTTCTGCAATAGCAATATCGAGAAAAGGGATTTAAGAAATATGCAGAATTGATATCTTGCCTTCTCATAACTGAGCAAAATAATGAGTTATTAGTTAAAAATCATGAAATTTGACCAATAGGTTCTACTCCATTTCCAAAAGTGAATGTTGTTAGAAATCATGATTGTGGCTTCAGAAGAGGCCATGATTGTGGTTGTGGTCGTACATGCTATTATAATAGAAATATTCATTATAATCACAAAAGTCAAAATAAAATTACGAGAAATAATAATAACCACCATAAGTGGCCAAAAAATAATGAGAAAGGAAAAGGAAATGAGGTGGTTCCTACAAATTATGAAGATAAATGTTATTGTTGTGGCATAAAAGGTCTCCTGTCATACAACAAAATATTTTGTTGATCTTTATCTGATTTCTATTTAGAAGAAAGGTAAAAATGCTGAAGCAAATTTCACTGTACAATATTCTCTTCGTAATGATGATGATAATGATACTAATCTTAAAGATGTTAATGTTGATGTAACTCATTTAGATGTGGCTGATTTCTTTGAACATCCAAAAAGGAGAATTGATAATTTAATTGGTGATGGAAGTATCCAGAAATATTATAAGTTTACTTTTAATATTTTTATTTTATATATTTGGCATTGTAATAGTAGTTAACATTATAAGTTTTTATTTTATCATTTGAAATATTTAAATTTATAAAATATTTTGTTATGTCCAGATGACTATTACTCTATTTACTGGATACAAAAGTGGCATCGGAGATATACGCATAGTTAATAGTGGTATAACACACTCCATATTGAAAAATAGAAAATATTTCTCTCACTTGAAGATAGGAGAAATAATTGTTAATATTATAAGTGGTAGTGTAAAATTGATTGAAGGCTCCTGAAGAGCTAATATATTATTATCCGGAGAAACAAATGTTATTTATAAAGCGTTATTTTCTTCAAAATCTCAAAGAAATTTATTAAATTTTAAAGATATTTGTCGAAATGTATATCACATTGAAACAATGAAAGAAAATGGGTTTTAGTATATCTGTATTACTCAAATTATTTTGGGTAATAAATATTTATTAGAAAAGCTACCGTCTTTTTTATCTGACCTATATAGCACAAAATCTGTGTAATTGAAGTGCATTATTCAGTAAATTAAAAGTTTACAGATCCCTATTACATTTATCATTTGGCATGGCCGTTTGAGCCATCCAAAAGCTATTATGATGCGAAGGATAATTGAAATTATCATGGTCATTCTCTGAGAAGTCAAAAGATTTTAACATCAGATAAATTTTCATGTGTTGCATGTTCTTAAGGGAAATTGGTTATTAAACATGGAGGAATGAAAAACAAGGGACGCCATGCACTCATGAAACAAGACTCAGAAAACAAAGACAGGACACAGCGGAAGGTGAAAATCAATACCTTTACGTGTCTTTTTCTGGTTTGGCTGAGAAGATGAGGCACCAACTATGGGAGCGGCAACCTGTCTCGACGAGGATTTCGGCGAGAAACCAGTGATCCGTCGGCTTCTTCTTGGTATGTACGCAAAGCTTTTCACTTCTCAGAATATTCCTCTGCCTATCTATGTTGGTGAAACACCCTAGCAAGGATTAGTCCTTCTTGACCCTTTGCTATTAATTAGCAAAGACAAAAGATGGAAAAGGAATAACAGAGCAAAACGAGGGAGTGAGAAAGGACAGAGGGCCAACTCTTGTTTCTTTTTTTTGCAGTGTTGTGAGTTCTCTTTTTTTCTTTTCTACACGACTTCTATTCACCTCCCAGATAACCTATCCCCAGAGTTTTGATATTTCAAACATCTGAATGTTATCAATAGAAGAGGTTTGGGTAATCGCCAACTCTTTTGTACCGTGAATAATAAAAACCCCTTTAGTCCAAGCTATTAGGCCAAATAATTTATTATTTTTCCTTGGACCTAATAAGCCCAAAAATAATAACCATTAATTATTTAATTCCTAGGCCTATTAAAATAACCTAATAAATAATTAATGAGCCCAAATAAATTAAAATAATTATTAAATCTTTTATTAACTAGTTTAAGCCCAGGTTAATTTTTTTAATTATTCAATTTGGACTTAAGCCCTGAATAATTAATTAACCAATTAAACTAGATAATGAATTTAATTTCTCTCATTCTTTTTATTTTATTCTAGTCCAAAAATAAATTAGACTTCCTGAATAAAATAAAATCCTTTTTCCATTGTGACCATTTCTTCGACCTAAAATAATTAGGACTTACGGGCTATTCCGAGGACCAAAAAGACACATCTCCTTGGCTACTAAAATGACCAAAATACCCTTATTATATAAATAGTTGTATTTTACATTTTAAATATTTTCTAATATCACCATAAAAAAATATTTACCTCAAGGATAATGCTGTGTTAGCTATGTCTTTGACTTACAGGTGAAATGACTAAAATTCCCTTCTACACATCGCCGTTCATTTAGAGAGGAAAGAGTGTATTGACACCTCTTTAAACGACATCTACCATCTTGATCCACGATTTCTTTGAATATTCCAACTTTCCAAGGGAGCTACCCTAAAGCCAATATCTAAGTTATGTTCCCCAGGGCCCTGGATAACTAGATCATTTGGACAACCACAAGAGGCGATATAATGTTAACACTCTTTTGTGCAAGTCCGTCTTGACTAACTAGTTACATATACTCAACATACAAGTATATTGGTCATTCTCAAGAACCTCAACTATAATATATCAAAATATACACTTTCAGTTTCGTCAGACCACCGACTTATATTTAAGCTATAGAGTACAAGTCCACAGTGTAGCAGTAGTGGTTTGGGTTTCTATCACATAGTACTTTTAAAAACCACTACTACAAGTCCTGTTCTACGTATTCGAAATATACTTGTGTTATGAAATGAGTAGACTACTCATTGGCTAAAGGTAAGCCATTCCCTATTTGGAATTCATAACATAATAACCTTGCCATGATGAGATTTCCATTCTTATTATCTGGTTAAAAATAATAGTTTATGTGTTAAGTATCTTATGGTCCATACCTTACTGTGAAAGAACTTCATTCATATGAACTATTTATTTAAATACAATGGGTCTTTTTCAATAAAATTGTGCACAAATATAAAGAAAATTTCACAAACAAACTCTGAAAAAAATACTTTTATTAATACAAGTAAAAAATACATCAGAAACCTAGTCTAAAAGGGTATACATTACAACAATCTCCTACTTACACTCTAAGCTAAGTAAGTCCACAGGTGCCCACCCCTATGGCGTTTAAGTGTCTGCTAAAGACTCTCTCTGCCAAAGGCTTGGTGAAAGGATCTGCTAGATTGTTCTCCAAGGTAATCTGTTCCACCACGACTTTCTATCTCTGGATGAAATCCCAAATCAGGTGATACTTCCTCTCTATGTGCTTTCCCTTTTTTTGGTTCCTTAGTTCTTTGCATTATGAGACTGCACTAGTATTGTCGCAATACATCACAATCAGTTTGTCCATGTGTGGCACGACTCCAAGTTCCAAAAGGAACTTCCGAAGCCAAATGCTTCCTTGAATGCCTCCGAAGCTGCTACATACTCAACTTCCATGGTTGAGTCAGTAATACAAGATTGCTTGATACTCTTTCATGAAATGGCTCCTCTATACAAGGTGAAGACATATCCACTAGTGGATTTTCTCTCATCCTTATCCGTCTGGAAGTCTGAGTCCGTGTATCTTGTACGAACCAAGTTATTAGCCCTATAAACTAGCATATAATCTCTCGTACCTTTGAGATATTTGAGAATATGCTTTACAACCTGCCAATAAACCTTCCTGTGGTTTGACTGATATCTGTTGATTAAGCTTACGGCAAAGCAGATATTCTGCCTAATACACAGCATGGCATACATGAGACTTCTCACAGCCAAAGCATAGGAAATCCTACTCATCCTATCTTTTTCTTCTTGAGGCTTTGGACAATTCTTTGAAGAAAAAGACAATCCATGTCTGCAAAGGATCAATGCCCTCTTACATGAGTTGATGCTGTACTTGGCCAATATCTTGTCATGTATGTAGCTTGGGATAAACCTAACATTCTCTACTTCCTATTCCTAAGAAGTTTTATTCTAAGAATATAACTGGCTTCACCCAAGTCCTTCATACTAAATTGACTAGATAGCCAAACCTTAGTAGATGAAGTGTCCCTATATCATTTTCAATGAGTAGAATGTCATTCACATACAGGACAAGAAAAATTACATTTATACCTTCCAGTTTCCTATATACACATAGTTCATCATCGTTTTGAATTAAACCGTAAGACTTTACAGTTTCATCGAAATGAATGTTCCATGCTCTGGATGCCTGCGTATGTCCATAAATGGATTTCTTAAACTTACAAACCATATGTTCTTGACCTTTAGCAATAAAGCCTTTTAGTTGGAACATATAAATGTCTTCACTAAGATGGCTATTTAAAAATGCCGTCTTGACATCCATTTGTCATATCTCGTAGTTATAATGACAATGCGATGGCAAGGAAGATACAGATGGACTTAAGCATGACTATTGGGGAAAAGGTTTTCTCATAGCCGATCCCTTCTTTCTGAGTATACCCTTTCGCCACAAGCCTAACTTTGAAGGCTTTCACCTTCCCATCTGCTCCTCTTTTCTTTTTGTAAACCCACTTACATCTAATGAGTTTTATCCTTTCAAGTGAAGCTACAAGATTCTAAACCTGATTGAAGTACATAGACTCAATTTTGACTTTCATTACTTCATACCATAGGTCTGCATCGGCATCATCAATAGCCTCTTCGTATCTAATGGAATCTTATTCCAGATGGTTGGAGATTAGGTCAAAAACCTCTTCAGTCCATCTTTCTGGAACTCTAGATATCATTCCACTACGATGAGGCTCCATTTGTATAGGTTTCTGAGGTTGTACCTCTTCTTGTTCTATAATTGGGTTATGAGAAGTTGATTCAGAAGATAACTTCGCTTCGAGTTCCAACTTTGTTAAACCTTTAGTGGATGTACTTTGTTTATCCTCTAAATATCTAGCATTAGTACTTACAAGTACTTTTTACTCAATGGGATGATAAAAGTAACTACCTTTTATACCTTTTGGATACCCTATAAAATAGCACAATTCTGATCTTGGTTATAACTTGTCTCCCTTGATTAGTACATAAGTTGGACAACTCCATATCTTGAGATGATTTTGTTAGTGTTGTGCCCTAGAGGCAATCACTTGTACGTTGTATATGATACATTTTATTTTATAAAAAACATTATTTATCTTATAGTTTCTTTTGATTACTTTTGTGTAATAAAACTGTTAGATAAGTCTCTAGTACAACACTGTGTTAATGAATTCATGATAGAGATCATGATATGAGATTCCTACTATACTGTATAGTGTTAGTACTTAAATAGTCCCTAATCATAGTATTAATGAGACATGACATCATTAATTCGTTAAGACTAGCATGTGTTAGACTTCCTGATTTGATTAGGCGGTAGTTCTCATATCCGTGAGTATTGAGATACTCAAAGTTAACATATGGATGCTTGTTAGTAGAACAAGTTCATTGGATGACCTAGCTATGAGATAATCACATGGATAACTATTTAGTGCCAGTGATATAATCTCAATATAGCAAACGTGCAAGTATCCTTAGGCTTGAGATCTCAAAAGTACTTTATTTGTTGAGCATTGTGCTTTGATTCCAATCTTCGGAGCTCGATCGAGGGCCACCTATGGGATGGATATTGGGTACATTGTGAGATAAACAAAAGTAGTTGAAATGGTCAATAAAGCATTTACCAATCCTAATAGTAGGGGCGAATATCTCATGGCCACTTGTAGGAATTACTACTCGAGAAGTCTTTGGTCAAGGCGTATGTGCATTGGAAACAGTTCCAATTGATACACATCTAGAGTAGTGGATTCCTGGTACAAGTATAATTATATTCGGGCCAGAATTAATATATATTTTGGAGGGAGTTGGTACTAATTCCTACTCTAGACCGAATGAGATATTGTATGGTGAAAGGAGTTAATTGCACTGTTGTTTGTTATTGAAGGGTTCATGTCAAGCCACTTGACTTCTTGGACTTTTGGGAGGTCATGATGTGTTGTTAGATACCGTTCATGATCTGAGAATATGGGTTTATTAATTGATGAATTAATAAACCAATCCTTATTAGAATTAATAGAATTAATTCTAATTAATTAAGGATTATTAATCTCAAAGATGTTTAGATTAATTGATGTTCGCTACCAATTGACCGGGAAACCTAATAGGTCACACACAAAAGAGGAATATATACTCAAGATGTTATTTGATAACATAGTGTGGTTTATTGTGAGAAAGAGAAGTTGGTGTAGCCAAATTATAATTAATTATAATTTATAAGCCAATTTATAATTTTGAGAACTTGATGGGTTCCAATTGCAATTGGAGAATTGCAATTGTTTGTTTGGAATTCTCAGATGGTTTTATTATTGAGGTTTTTCGGGTGACCCAAGAGGCACACATGAAACAAAACAATATAAAACCAAAGGACACATAAGAGGATAAAGATATGATCTTTTATTCTCTTCATTTTCTCTTTTTCGTGAGCTTCTTTAAGGAGAACACAACCCTTCTTCTTCTTCTTCTTCTTCTTCTTCTTCTTCTTTCTCTGGTTTTTGTTTAACAAGAAGAATAAGAAAAACCCCAGCCACCATTGTTATTTTCCGCTAGCATAGAAAATCTTGGTGCTTAAGTGTGATCCGCTGTGTGGATTACTGTTAGAGATAATCACACACTATAATTATAGTGATTGGACATACAATTCTTGTGGTAATTCTTCAAGAGGATTGCTGAATCGCGCCACAATCATCATACTTGAAGAAGGAAAATTTTGTTTTCCACACAAACAAAGAAAGGTAAAAGCTGTTATCTTTGTTTTCTTTGTTCTCTTTATATGTCTTGTTTTCTACACATATGCGGATCTTGGGATGGTATCTCGTTTTTATTTTTCTGCTGCGCCGTATATGATACTCGAGAGATACCCAACAGATTTAGACTTAGCTTACGCCCAATCCACATCTCATAGGGAGTCCTAGGTACTGACTTGGAGGCACTAAGTTTAGAATATATGCCGCTGTTTCTAGGGTATATCCCCAAAAAGACACTGGAAGAGTAGCATGAGATATCATGCTTCGGCCCATTTCCATCAATGTCCTATTCCTTCTCTCAGCTATTCCATTCTGCTGGGGTATCCCCGGCGTAGAAAGTTGGGATACTATCCCATGATGTATCATATAATCATTGAATTCACCAAGGAGAAATTCTCCACCACGATCCAATCGTAAGGTCTTGATTAGCGTACCTGTTCGACCATCCACTTCAGTCTTAAACTCTTTGAAATTGTCAAAAGAGTTAAACTCGCATCTCATTAGATAAATGTAACCATACCTTATACAATCATCTGTGAAATTGATGAAGTACTCAAACGCCCCTCTTGCTGGTGTAGACAAAGGACCACACACATTAGTGTGAATAAGACTTAATGCTTCTTTGGCTCTATCTGCCTTTTGGGTAAAGGACCTTTTGGTCATTTTTCCCATAAGAGAGGATTCACACTGAGGCCAACTTTCCAATCTCAATAAGTTTAAAGACTCATCATAGATTAAACTCTGAATCCTGATTAAGTTAATGTTACCCAACTTTAGATGCCAATGATATGAGTCATTGGCATTAGTCTTTCTCTTCCTATTTAAAGGTTCTGATTGAATGTTATTCAATTGATTGTTAATAGGATTAATGAAGAATAGATTTCCATACATATACTCAGTACATATAACTTCACCATTTCTGTTGATAGTAATACCAGAATGGAAAGAAACATAATATCCTTGATTTATTAGTTTTGCAACTGAAACCAAATTCTGTCCAAAACCAGGAACAAATAAAATATCATTCAAAATAACTATTCTATTACAATCAAAAGTAAGTTTCAATTTTCCACAACAAGGGCCCAAACTTGTACTCCATTTCCCATGCATAGTCCATGTTCGCCCTTTTAGATTCTTCTAACCTTCATAAACCACTACAAGGAGTTACAGATTTTATCAGTGGCTCCTGAATCAACAATCCAAGTGGAAGTTGATTCAACCATTGATATAGACTTTATATAGAGAATATTACTTGTGGAATTTTTCTTGGCTTGAAGATTTGGACACTTCTTTTTTCAGTGTCCCTTCTTCCCACACTTAAAGCATTTGCCCTTGAGTTTATCTTTGGACAGGTACTTGGGCTGATACATGCATTACCCTTTTTCTTCTTGAACTTTTTGGGCTTGGGCCTAGTTTTCGAAGAAGAAGCCATCATAGTTCTAGCCTGTGATTTCATGACCTTCTCTGCCACCTAGAACTCTTTCATCAACTCTATTAAACTCATGTTTAACTTGTTCATGCTGTAATTCAACTTGAATTGAGTGAATGAGCTCGACAAAGATTTGAGAACTATGTTCACTTAACTCTCGGGGTCAATCACAGCCCCAAGACTTCTGCTTCCTCAAAAACAGTAATCAACTTGAGCATATGCTCTCTGACTGATACTCTCTCAGCCATCTTGGTGTTTATGATCGTTCTAAGAGCCTTCTGCCTTGTGAGCCGATTTTCATCCGCAAACATTGTGGCTAGTGATGTGCTAATATCATATGCAGTAGCCATGTGCTCATATTTGGACTGTAGCACATTTGACATGGAAGCTAACATATAGCATTGGGCCATTTCGTCAGCCTTTTTCCATGCCTTTTCAGCCTCACACTCCTCAGTGATGGAACATTCCCCGGTTACTGGGCATGTCTCATATAAAACATACTTATACTCTTCCATTGTGAGTATTATGTCCAGGTTCCTTTTCTAGTCCACATAGTTTGGACCCGTTAGTTTATTCTCACGGAGAATAACGGCCAAGGGAGTGAAAGAACCTCTATAAATCATTTCTAAAATTTTGAAAAATAAAAGAAATTCTCAGTATTTGTAAAATAAAAATAATTTTGTGTACTTTATCCTCATATTAAACTTGATAATAGCTAACTCCATTACTATTATCTTTAACATGGTTAATTTGGTTCTTAGAAAAACTGACATAGCTTCTTGAGAAGATTAATAGTTTCCTAAATTAAGTGTGTTAACCATCACAAATTAATTTCCCTTCTAAGTAATGATCTAGAAGATAACTCCATCGAGGGGATGCCGTTTCTTCTCATTTCCTATGGACATATCTCGCACTATAACCTCCAATGTAGGTTGGCTGATCATAGTATGTGTCTTGGATTATTAATTACATCATTCTATTAGTTCTAGATCTTTGTAATATCTCCATCCTATGCGGGTTCACTCCAAGGGTGACATGATGAGACTTACGATCTCTAATGATGATCGTGATGGAAGCCGTGGGGATATTGGAACCCTTATCCCACTTAGTTTTTTAAATAAGGGTTTTCTTAGAAAAATATATTTGAAAAATTTCCAATTAAGTTCTCCTTTACCTTGAAATAAAATGTCTAAATCCATAAAAAAATTTCTATGTCAAGGTTTATACCCTTTGAGAAATCTTTCCTCATGGATTAATTTTATTTAAGTCAAAAACTTAATAATTTGAAAACTTTTCCATTTAAATATTCGTATAGATTTTGATTTCAAAGCTTTATTTAACAAAAATAATTTTTTCTTTTGAATTAAAATGGCTTTCTATTTTAACTTACAAAAATTTCTAAATCCATAATATTTTCTATGTCAAGGATAAAAAGCCTTTAAGAAAATAACTAAGGATTAATTTTTGTTTAAGTTAAAATAACCATTAAATTAAGGAAAAATATTTTTCCTTGTCAAATAAAATTTCCCAAAGGCTTTGGTCTTTGAGAAAAGTGTACACAGGACCTAAAATAATTAGCATGCTAGAAAATTGTAAATATTTTCATACTTTTCTATTTTTGATTCTAAGTGCCCAAATAAAAGAATTAAATTAATTAATTATCTTGTTTAATCCTAATATCATTTACTATTATTTTTTATGCAAAATGTTCAATGAATATTAACTATTGTAATAAAAATAATTTCGCCTGGCATGAGACTAAAAAAAAAATTTCCTTTAGTCAAGTGCACCTGCCACACTGGATCATGGCCCCATGGGAAGACCCAAGGACCATGGTCTGTAGGCAGGTGCCCGCGACCTGGGCACCTGATGTAACAGCTTCCGTGAGGAAGCTCTTGCATCCACGAGGATGCTTCCTCCCCCATGCCCAGAGTCGAGGAATGCTCGGGCCTAGCTGTGGCTTCAAGTCGCGGCTGGCCTGGGTGTCTTCAGCTCCCCTCACTGAGCTGCGGCTCGGCTCAGCTTTTGACTGCTCTTGCGGCTCGGCTCATCTTCTTCCTGGCAAAAAAATTTTCTCTGCTGCAATTTCTTTGCAATTTTTTTGCTGGGCTCCTTTGCAAAGCTTTGCAATTGTCCAAGGCCGTTTCTTGTTACATTTTTCAACAAAAAACATGACAACCGCCTATACCCTTTTAAATCGGGTTTACACGAAGCTAACCAAAGCATGGAAAAAAAAAAATTATAGAGGCTTCTATACTTCAACGGTGAGGTGTACAGACAATCTACCTATACCAAAACAGTGAAAAATCTCATTATAAATAGTCTTGCCAGGTTTTATTAACTAGCATGCATCAATCCTAAGCCTTTCAAAGCAAATGCTCTGATACCACTTGCAAGAATGAAAAACAGGGGACGCCATGCATGCATGAAACAAGACCCATAAAACAAAGACATGGCACATCGAAAGCTGAAAATCAATACCTTTATGTGTCTTTTTCTAGCTTGGCTGAGAAGATGAGGCACCAACTACGGGAGTATCTACCTGTCTCGACGACGATTCTGGCGAGAAACCAGCGATCTATCAGCTTCTTCTTGGCATGTACGCGAAGCTTTTCACTTCTCAGAATATTCCTTCGCCTGTCTATGTTGGTGAAACACATTGGTGAGATTGGTCCTTCTTGATCCTTTGCTATTAGTTAGCAAAGACAAGAAGATGGAAAAGGAAAAATAGAGCAAAATGAGAGAGAGAGAGAGAGAGAGAGAGAACAGAGGACCAACTCTAGTTTCTCTTTTTTGCAGTATCGTGAGTTCTCTTTTTTTCTCTTTTGTACGATCGACTTCTATTCACCTCCTGGATAACCCGACCCTGGTGTTTTGATATTTCAAATATCTGGAGGTTATCAATAGAAGAGGTTTGGATAATCCCCAACTCTTCTATACCGTGAATAATAAAACATCCTTTAATCCAGTCTATTGGGTCAAAATAATTTATTATTTTTTCTTGGACCCAATGAACCCAAAAATAATAACCATTAATTATTTATTTCTTGAACCTATTAAAATAACCTAATAAATAATTAATGAGTCCAAATGAACTAAAATAATTATTAAGTCTTTTATTAACTAGTTTAAGCCCAGGTTAATTTTTCTAATTATTCAATCTGGGCTTAGACCTTGAATAATTAATTAAATAATTAAATTAGATAATAAATTTAATTTATCTCATTCTTTTTATTTTATTTCAATCTAAAAATAAATTAGACTTTCTGAATAAAATAAAATCTTTTTTCCATTGTGACCATTTCTTCGACCTAAAATAATTAGGACTTACGGGCTATTCTGAGGACAAAAAAGACACATCACTTTAGCTACTAAAATGAATACCCTTACTATATAAATAGCTATATTTTGCATTTTAAATATTTTATAATGTCACCATAAGGAAATATTGACCCCAAGGATAATGCTGTGTTAGCTCTATCTTCGACCCACAGGTAAAATAACTAAAATGCCCCTCTACACATCGCCGTTCATTTAGAGAGGAAAGAGTGTACTAACACTTCTCTAAACAACATCTACCATCCTGATCCACGGCTTCTTCGAATATTCCAACTTTTCAAGGGAGCTACCCTAAAGCTAATATCCAAGTTATGTTTCCCAGGGCCTTGAATAACTAGATAATTTAGACAACTATAAAGGGGCGATATAGTGTAGACACTATCTCGTACAAGTCTGTCTTTACTAACTAGTCACATTTACCCAACATACAAGTATATTGGTCCCTTTCAAGAACCTCAACTATAGTATATCAAAGCATACACTTCCAGTTTCGACAGACCACCAACTGATACTCAAGCTGTAGAGTATAAGTCCAAGGTAGCAGTACTAGTCTGGGTTTCTATCACATAGTACTTTTAGAAACCACTACTATAGGTCCTATTCTACATATTCAAAAAACGCTTGTGTTATGAAATGAGTAGACTACTTATTGGCTAAAGGTAAGCCATTTCCTATTTGAAATTCATAACACAATAACCTTGCCGCGATGAGATTCCCATTCTCATCATTTGGTTAAAAATAATAGTTTATGTGTTAAGTATCTCATAGTCCATGCCTTACTGTGAATGACCTCCATTCACATGAACTATTTACTTAAACACAATGGGTCTTTTCCAATAAAATCGTACACAAATATAAAAAAAAAATTCACAAACAAACTCTGAGAAAAATACTTTTATTAATACAAGCCAAAAATATATCAGAAACCTAGTCTAAGAGGGCATACATTACAACAAAACCATCTCCAACAAAAGTGGAGTTTGAGTCTCCAGTATTTCTGAAAAGAATTCATGGTGATATATGAGAACCAATTCATCCACTATGTAGGCAATTTAAATATTTTATAGTTTTAATTGATGATTGACCCAATGGTGAGATACAAGCCAAAAATATTTTATAGTTTTATTAATACAAGCCAAAAATATATCAGAAACCTAGTCACATGTCAGTTTATTATCAACTCGTAATCTGGCGTTTGTGAGATTATTTGCCTAAATAATTGGCTTACAAGTGCCATTTCTAGATTATCCTATTAAAAGGATCAATCTAGACAATGCTGGAGAATATTCCTCCAAAGCCTTTAATGCTTATTGCATGTTGATTGACATTACTATTGAACATCCAGTAGCTCATGTTTCTAACCAGAATGGTTTAGTTGAATCATTCATTAAAAGATTATAATTAATTGCTAGATCATTATTAATGAGAACAAATCTCGCTGTATCTGCTTAGGGACATGCTATTTTGCATGTTGCAACATTTGTGCGTATAAGACCAACAAGTTATCACAAATTCTCTCCCTTATAGTTGGCTTTTGGTTCAGAGCCAAATATTATTTATTTAAAAATTTTTGGGTGTATTGTATATGTACCGATAGTGCCAAATCAACATACCAAAATGGGTCCTCAAAGAAGATTATGGATATATGTTGGATATGATTCTCCCTCTATAATTAGATATGTTGAACTATTGACATGTGATGTATTTACAACAAGATTTGCTGATTGTCATTTTGATGAAATTCTATTTTCTAAATTAGGGAGAGAACACAGACCATATAAAAAAGAGCTTGCTTGAACAATATTATTGAATTATTTAGATCTACGCACAAGCTTGAGTGAACTAGAAGTTCAAAAGATAATTCATTTACAAAGACTTACAAATTAGTTGCCAGATTCTTTTATTGACTCTACAAGGGTAACTAAATTGCATATTCCAACTATAGATGCTTCTATTCGGATAGAAGTTCCAACAAGAAAAAATGAAATTCCTATAGCTGCTGAATTAAAAACACGCCAGAAGCGTGGACGACTTATTGGTTCAATATATAAAAATCCTCGAAAAAAAAGGAGCAGATGATTAGAATGATCAAATTGAAGAATTAGAAAATAAGGACCAAGTGGCAACTGATGAAAAGATCAAAACATCTAAAAATAGTAAATAGAATAATGAAATGTTAATCAATTATATGACTTCTGGAAGAAGTTAGAATCGGATAGAAATAACTGTTGATGATTTTTTTTGCATACAGTATAGCACTTGATATGTTAAAAGATAATGAGGATCTTCAACCAACATCAGTTGAAAAATATCGTCATAGAAATGATTAGTCAAAATAGAGATATGCGATTCAATCGGAGTTAAACTCACTTGCAAAGTGAAAGGTTTTTAGACCTTTAGTCCGAACAACAAAATGTGTAAAATCAATTGGTTATAAATGGGTATTTGTATGAAAGCGGAATGAACATAATGAAGCCATAAGGTATAAAGCACAACTTGTGGCACAAGACTTTTTGCAAAAATCGGGTATTGATTATGATAAGACATATTCACCCGTGGTAGATGCAATTACACACCGATACCTTGTAAGTTTAGTAGTACGCAAAAAGATTGACATGCGTCTAATAGATGTTGTGACTGCTTATTTATATGGAAACTTTGATAATGCTATTTATATGAAAATCTCAGAAGGATTCAGTATACCTAAAGCATATAATTTTGGTCCTCGTGGAAATTATTCCATTAAGTCACGAAAGTCATTGTATGGCTTAAAGCAGTTTGGACGTATGTGGTATAATCATCTTAGTAAGTATTTATTAAAATCAGGATATAAAAATAATCCGATATGTCCATGTGCATTTATTAAGAAATTTGGATTAGGTTTTGTTATATTTGTTATATATATTGATTATATCAATCTTATTGGAACTCCAGAAGAGCTCCAACAGACAAGAGATAGCTTGAACAAGAATTTGAAATAAAATATTTTAAAAGAACCAAATTTTGTCTTGGTTTACAAATAGAACATTTAGAAGATAGTATTTTTATTCATTAATCAACATATACAACTAAAGTTTTGAAAAAATTTTACATGGATAAAGCACGTCTATTGAGTATTCTAATAGTTGTCAGGTCATTAGATGTAAATAAAAATAATTTTCAACCTCAAGATGATGATGAAGAACTTACTGGTTTCGAAGTACCATATCTCAGTACAATTAGTGCACTAATATACCTTGCTAATAACACTCAACCTAATATAGCATTTTCTGTGAATTTATTAGCAAGATTTAGTTCTTCTCCAACATGATGACATTAGAATAATATTAAACATGTCCTAAGATATCTCCAAGGGACAATAGATCTCGGATTATTTTATTAAAAAAAAATCAACTCAATGTTGATTGGTTATGCATATGCTAGTTATTTATCTGATCCACATGAAGCACATTCTCAAACTGGCTATTTATTCACATGTGGTGGTACTGCTATATCATAACACTCTACAAAACAATTTATAGCAGTCACTTGTTCTAATCTTTAAAAAATTATTGCTATTCATGAGACAAACCAAGAATGTGTATGGTTGAGATCCATGGTCCATTATATTTGAGAAAATTGTAGTTTATCTACTGAAAAGGAAATTTTAACACCTCTTTATAAAGATAATGTAGCTTGTATAAAACAATTAAGAGGTGGATATATTAAAAGAGATAGGACGAAACACACTTCACCAATTTTTTTTTTACTCATGAACTTCAAAAGAGCAGTGAAATTGATGTGCAATAGATTCGATCATGTAATAATTTGAAATTTTTATTTACTAAGACATTGTTGATAACTTTATTTGAAAAATTAGTATATAAAATTTGGATGTGTTAGTTGAAAGATATGAAGTCATCTTGAAGATGCTATTAAGAGAGGGAGTATGTACATTGTACTCTTTTTTCCTAACTAAGGTTTTTTTTTCTACTTAGTTTTTTTTCTTGGTTAGGTTTTTAATGAGGCAGTATTCCCTCTAGAACGAGAAGTGTATTCTTTTTTCCTTCACTAAGTTTTTGTACCATAGGGTTTTTCCTAGGAAGGTTTTTAACGAGGTATTTTTTGAGAGTTTGAAAATGAACATTCAATGGAAAGTGTTACGAAAATAATAAATGGCTAGCTGTTCATTTTTTGATACTATCTATTTATCTTGAAGATAGATGTGACTGTTCATTTTTCTATGGTTATTAATGGATAAGATAAGATTGTATTTATTAAATTCATTTTTTTATCCTTTTAGATGATGTATCTAAACTTCTATAAATATGAGCCTTATGTAAATGAACATAACCAATCAATTGAATCTAAATGATTCTCTCATTTATCTCTTCTTATAATTTCTTTAATATCAATTTTTATATATTATTTTCTTGATTCTTGATTCTATTTAGAATCAAATTCACAATAAAAAGAAAATTGTTTAAGTGATTTAACATAAAACTTCATTATTTTTATTTTTTAATTTTTGGAGGAACATGTAATTTTTTGGAGAGGCGGGTAAGTAGGGAAGCATATCTTACCCATCATCACATATTACATCCAACAATATATATATATATATATATATATATATATATATATATATATAACACATATATGCATATTACATCTAAAAATCTGAATAACATATATATCTTTTAATTTTTAATTTTTTGAAGTTTTTAATGTAAAATATCAATATCTTTCTTTTATCTTATTGGAGAGAGGGTTTGTGAAGTAGGTCATTTTAGCAACATAAGATATCTAAAAATTAAATAAATTATTTTTTCTTTCATTTGAGATTTTTAATATATGTTATTCAAATTTTTATTTTGTTTTTTTTTTCTATTTGTGAGAGGGGCAATTTAAGAGTAATGGTATATTAAAACTTTACTGCATATTGCATATAACATAATACAATTAATTATTTTCAAGAGATTTTCTTATCACAAAATACAAATATTTTAATTCTCTTTTTGTTTGGGATCAGGAGAGGGGCCAAAGCATTTGACATTCAAATTGATACCTCTTATTATAGCTTTGCTAATATTAAAAAAAGTTTTATATAGTTTCCATGGGATTAATATCATTAATATTACAAAATATAAGTACAAGAAATCTCGTTATAAAACAAGAAAAAAAATCATAATACAATTTATTTACATCTAAGTAATTTGTCTTACCCCCAATGTAAATATTTTAAACAATTTATGTTATAAAAACCTGGTTATAGAACTAAAAAAAAAAAAAAAAACCTTTTACAGAGTTAGATGAATATTTTTTGAATTATAATATGTGAGGATAAAAAATCTCATCACATAAGTAAAAAAACTATTGTAGCTTTGTAATGAATAAAATTACTTATTAATACAATTGTTTACGTCTGCTATTTTTTTAATATATTCTTAATCGTATATAATTGTTGCTGTCGGCTACTCTTCTGATGAACATAAACAATCCGATGAGGGAAACAATGTGG
The DNA here is from genome assembly GCA_026120185.1 of Voacanga thouarsii. Classification (NCBI taxonomy): domain Eukaryota; kingdom Viridiplantae; phylum Streptophyta; class Magnoliopsida; order Gentianales; family Apocynaceae; genus Voacanga; species Voacanga thouarsii. Next base: position 700,190 of record JANUWF010001888.1, on the reverse strand, counting down.
GACTCGGATATTTTAAATGTGTGGGTTCTTTGGACTTACTATAGAAAGGGTCCATTAAGGCAAATAAATTACACACAGAGCAAAACAAATTCAAAAAGGGAAGTGTATTGAATGATTGTAAAGAAAACTTGCAGACAATTAGATTTCAAATGAAAGGAAATAGAACTAGAAATAGCAAAAAAAATCCTAAACTAAATAAAGCGGTAAAGAAAGCGCGTAAATGTCGAAAGGAAAATTAGACTTGCGAGTGATGTTGTTAGATGATTCATCTGAGAAGCCCTTCCTGTTTTATACATGCTGTCCAGATAAAACCCATTATCCAAACGTGGAGCAAACTTCGGTTAGTGGTTGAGCTTTAACAATAGTAGAACGTGATCAGTTATTTATGCCGAGACGTAAGAAAACGTGTCTAACAACCCAACGGCTTCTTGGTTTCGATGTTGACTAGGGCCATCGGCTGCAAAATGGTTAATGTCTCTAATGCCACAAAGAAACTTCCTATTAGCATCGACTTAATGTTACCATTGCAACAGTTTGACAAAAACTGACGTCAACATATGCCCCCTGAGTCTCGTTGCTTTATGAATACAAACAGGTGAATTGACGAGAATCGTAAACATTAATTCGTAGTCGTTCTTTTTCTGACAAACCGAAATGTCCTAAACGCTGTGGAAAGTTTGTGACGCTTTGATTTTGGAACCCGTGAACGGCTAAGCTTCAAATATTTTCTTTAAATAGCGGTGGTCCCCATACACAATTCCTCACTCTGGTGACTTCTGGTTCAATTAGACTTCTAATCCCTTTGTGATTTAACATCCCCTCTGTACTCTATTCTCTTCTTTGAAATCTGATCTACCATGGCAACCCCAGTTGACAGAACCATCTGGCCTTAATCGGTGCTAAAGCAAATCTGTACACTCTAGGCCCTAGGCTGTTGTTGTCGAATGTTACCACGGAACATCTAAAGTTCGTCCAACCAGATGATTTCATTCTCCCCCTTAATAAACAAACCTTTTCCTCAGCCAATCTTCGGACATCTTTTCGCCATTGGCCGTGTAAATTAAAGAATTACGGAGAATAGCAAGATCATTGCCACACTAAATTTGGGGCCTATGGGGCATCCTTGATGCGCTAATGATGACGAATTTTGACATATCCTTCGATGGCAATCTTTTTGCCACAGTTCTCCCGTTTTGGTCTTTTGTGATCAACGGTTTCATTTTTCCCCATGGGATGTTTTCCCCAACCATCTTGGATATTTGCACCTTCCTTATTTTGGTGTCCAATAAATTTTAGCTGAGATAGTAAACCGCTCTTTCAAATCCCTGTATATCACCTTGAGCTAGCAAACTCCCGATGGATTCTTGGGCCACCAAAATGTATAATTTCAGGGGAGCTTGATTGTGTGGAGGCACTAAGATGGGTGGTCGTGATAAAGCCAGTTTGATATGATCAAAAGCTGTCTGATGTACCGGCTGCCAAACGAACTCCTGAGATGATTTTAACCGAATCAAAGGGGAGAAACCCTTTTGTTTCCCTGCAGAGTTTGCAAGGAATCGATGTAGAAAATTAATCTTTCCAAGAAAACTTTGAAGTTCTTTTTTGGTTTGCAAGGACCTTGCCTGTAAAATGTCGCTTGCTTTATTTTGATCCACCTCAATTCCTCTTTGATGCACCAGAAATCCAAGGAAGTTCCCAGCGATAACTCTGAAGGCATATTTGGCGGGATTCATTTTGAGGTGATGTTTGCGCATTCGAAGAAACGCTAGTTTCAAATCCATCAAATGTTGTAGAAAAGTAGGAGACTTTATAGCCAGATTATTGATATACCTCCATTGTGCTACCGATAAGATCATGAAAAATGAGGTTCATGGCTCGTTAGAAAGTGGCACCAACATTCTTCAAACTGAAAGGCATGACTACTCATTCGAATAAAGCAATGGAGCCTGGGCATCGAAAAGTCATCTTATGCGTATCTTCTTTGACTATAAAGATCTGATTGTACTCGAAATATCTATCCATGAAGCTTAAAAATTGATTCCCTGTAGCAGAATCAACCAACATATCTGCCATGGGCATGGCATACTCATCTTTTGGTGTAGCTAGATTTATATTCCTGAAATCAATACAAACCCTTAATTGGTCATTCTTTTTTATAACTGGAACGATGTTGGATACCCAATCTGTGTAATGACACGTGCGTATGAATCCACAACGGAGTAGCCTCTTAATTTCCCCATTGATTCTTGGCAATAGTGTGTGATGGAAGCGTCGAGCTGGTTGTTTATGAGCCCTGAAACCATCCTTTATTGGTAAGCGATGTTCTACAATACTTTTGTCCAAACTCGACATTTTATGATAGTCCAAGGTGAAACTATCTTTGTATCTACAAATCAGCTTTATCAATGTTTCTTGTTGGTTGGGAGTTAAATGTAAACTCACCTTTACTGTTCCATGTTCCCCAGGTCCTCCTATGTTCATTTTCGATAGTGTGTCCTAGACAATGAAGCCAAGTGCTCATCGATTATCTGGATCTTCTGCCCTCAAACCGTTTCCCTCTAAATCTTTAGTCACAATCAGATTGTGGTCCATTGTGAGTTTGGTGTACTGGTTTAGATTGAAAGTTGGATGGTAAAACAAAGCCTCGTTCATATGCACCTCTGCTGAAAATGGATTAGGATCAGTTGGGATCTGCTCTACTCGTTCACCATCCCAGATTAACATCATTTGATGAAGTATTGAAATGACATAATGATTTGCATGGATCAAATCTCTCCCTCATAAAACAGAATAAGCAGGTTTTGCATTAATTATAAAGAAAATTGTCTTATTAGTTTTGGATCTGACTGTGACTTCGAGAGTAATGATCCCTTCCGCATTAGTTACATCTCTGGTGAAGTTGAGCATTAGAATGTCGATAGGGGACAAATCAGACTTGTTTTTTCCCAGACGTTTCAATGTCGCAAGAAGTATTACATTTAACACAGCTCCGCCATTAATAAAAACCCGCGAGAATGGCTTCCCATTGATATATGGCTTGATGTACAATGGCCGGAAGTGATTAGTGTTTTCTATCATTGGGATTGGGAAGAACATTCCTTTTGATGGGATTCTAAACTCAATTAGCTCAACAACAACTTCTTCTATGGCATGAAAATCCTCATCCACCCTTCCTTACTGGATGGTCGCTCGGAACTTTGATGGAAGGATACTAAGCATGTTCTGGCTGCCATCGGAGTGCATCTGTTTAGCCACCCAAGCATTTAAAAGCTGCCTTTGCTGGGGCCGCTTTCTTTGTTCTCGACGCTTTGAGTCTTTGTAGGACAAGAACATCGACCTAGTAAAAATGGCTTCTTTTGGGGTATCTACACTATGAACTTCTCATTTTTTTCCATGAAAATGAGCTACAAAAGATGGGATAAAGAGACGTGTAAAAACTGAGAGTTGACCATCCAACCTTTGAAACTTTTCTCTTTTCTTCTCTATAAACTAACCTATTCCTTCTCTTCTGGTTTGTTTTCGGGAGGGCCTGTTGGTTTCCTTATTTCCTCCTCCTTACCTACTTGTAGCATGTGCTTACTTGCCACTGGGAAAAGATCTGTGTCTACTAAGGTTTCTTCTCTACTATCAGCAAACTTTAGCCTTTCATCCTATATGGCCTTTTAAATCGTGTTCTTGAAAACAACACAACTATTTATGTTATATGAGAATGAATTATGCCATTTATAGTACTTCTTTCCCTTTAGTTCTTCTAGGCTTGGAATCTTATATCTAAAAGGCAAACAGATTTGTTTATCCATGACTAGTTGATTGATAGAGGCTAAATTAGTCATATTTTTCCTAGTTATTTGAGGCTCTTGTATGATACATTCTGTTTAATAACTAGTCAGATTCCATCATATTTGAGATTTTATCCTTAGAAAAGTATTTTGTTCATTATTTCAGATTTTAAGGGTAAAACGAAGCAAAAACGTCGTAAAACAGAACTGGGCGGCGCCAGCCAAGGCAGAGGAACCGGCACCGGCCATGTATTGATGACACAAACTTCGAGACGACGAAAAATTGGTTAAACAAGACTGGAACAGAATGGAATCAGTGTTGGCTCTAGTAGCCAAGGCGGCACCTGCTGCATTCTGGATAATATTGCATGGAAATCAAGAAAAAATCGACGAACAACTGGAGAAATAGAACACAATCGGTGCTGATTCCAGTAGCCAAGGCGGCGCCGGATGTGCCTTGAGAAAAAGACGGGATCTTGATTTTTGGACGCGATTTTTGATAATCTGTGGAGTTTTAGTACTTTCCTACTTCTGCTCGGCCAAAAACATTACACCAACGAGTTTAGGCACTTCCTAAGCCTATAAATAGATAGAAAATATAAGAGAAAAGGAGAGAATTCATTGATCATCATAGAAAATCACTCAAATCAAATGAGGAATTCTTCAATTCAAGGAGGGTTGTACAAGAAGGTTTGCAAAGGAAGAAGAAGGAGGCTTGTTTATGAGTGTTTTCTTTTACTTTATTTTCTTTTTCTTGAACAATGGTGTATTAATTATTTTATTGTAATTTAACATTGTTTTAGGCGTTCATGTTTTTTAGAGTTATTTGATCTTTTGATTAATTGATTGTTATTCTTGGTATTTAATTATTTATGCTAATTACGAGATTAATTGGTTATTTCTTTCCATTAACTTGCTTAGAAAAGGGGTTGATGGTAGTTTTAATTTATTAATTTCATATATGTTGTCTTTTAACTTGCTTCAAAAAGGGGGTTAATTGCTAAGAACTGGTAATTAAAGGTTAATTGATATCTGTTAGGAATGGATTCATTGGTTAATTTCATATTTTAAGTTTTCCAGGAATGAAAATTTAATCAAAGGATTGTGTTTAATGCATCTTTTGGGTAGGACTGGCTGAGACATGAATGTGATGCTAAGTTATCTAGAAGATATGAATTCATGGATTGAAAACGAAGTGAGTCTATATTAATCCTTCATGATGCCAAGAGAATGATTAGTTATGATAATGGATAGGTACTTTAAGGTCATGTTTGCCAAAATAATGATTTAAGTTACATACTTCTCCATCCTTGATATGTATATATTTTTATTTTTATTTTTATTTTATTTTTCTTTCTATTTCTTTTTCACTTTATAGAGTCGGTTAAACAATGAAAGAAGGGTGATTAATGTCTACTTGTTCCTTAAGGATTGACACTCGTTTGAATCCTATGCTCTGTTAATGATGAGTATGCTTGCTCATATGTGTAATTTGGGGTTAATGTTTTAATTTAAATTTGATTAGGAATGTGCTTATTTTCATATGATTTTTTTATACCCAAATAAAATACACATCAAGTTTTTGGTGCCGTTGCCGGGGAACAATATTATGAAAGCTTAGATTTTGTTGATGTAACTATGTAAATATGTAAATTTAAAGTCGGGATCTCGATTTTTTGATGCAATTTTGGGTAATTTGTAGAGTTTTAGTACTTTCCTACTTCTATTCGGCCAAGAACATTACACCAACGAGTTTAGGCACTTTCTAAACCTATAAATAGATGGAAAACACAAGAGAAAAGGAGAGAATTCATTGATCGTCATAGAAAATCACTTAAATCAAAGGAGGAATTCTTCAATTCAAGGAGGGTTGTACAAGAAGGTCTTCAAATGAAGAAGAAGGAGGCTTGTCTATGAGTGTTTTCTTTTACTTTGTTTTCTTTTTCTTGAACAATGGTGTATTAATTGTTTTATTGTAATTTTACATTGTTTTAGGTGTTCATGATTTTTAGAGTTATTTGATCTTTTGATTAATTGATTGTTATTCTTGGTATTTAATTATTTGTCCTAATTACGAGATTAATTGGATTCTTTCCATTAACTTGTTTGGAAAAGGGGTTGATGGTGGTTTTAATTTATTAATTTCATATATGTTGTCTCTTAACTTACTTGAAAAAGGGGTTAATTGCTAAGAACTGATAAGTAAAGGTTAATTGATGTCTGCCAAGAATAGATTCATTGGTTAATTTCATGTTTTAAGTTTGTCAGGAATGAAAATTTAATCAAATGATTGTGTTTAATGCATCTTTTGGGTATGACTGACTAAGATAGGAATGTGATGCAAGTTATCTAGAAGATAGTGATTCATGGATTGGAAACGAAGTGAGTCTATATTAATCCTTCATGATGCCAAGAGAATGATTAGTTATGATAATGGTTAGGTACTTTAAGGTCATGCTTGCCAAAATAATGATTTAAGTTACATACTTCTCCATCCTTGACATGTATATATTTTATTTTTATTTTATTTTTCTTTCTATTTCTTTTTTACTTTATAGAGTCGGTTAAACAATGAAAGAAGGGTGATTAATGTCTACTTGTTCCTTGAGGATCGACACTCGTTTGAACCCTATGCTCTGTTAATGATGAGTACGTTGCTCATATGTATAATTTGGGGTTAACATTTTAATTGAAACTTGATTAGAAATGTGCTTATTTTCATATAATTTTTATACTCAAATAAAATACACATCATTGATTGAAAATCTGCTCAGCCTTTGACACATCGAACATGTAGGTAGACGGACTCGCAGAAGAAACCTCTTCCTTTCCTTTGCCAGGCTTTAGAAAGGGACAAGTATAGGAAGAACCTTTCACCAGCTTTGCTGCCATTACCTCCATCAATTGTTTCTCCTCGTCTTCAACAGTATCATCAACTACTGATATCATCGTTTGCCCATGAGAGAACTTCACAGAATGCCTCTTCTCTTTTTCCTTGATCATTTCTTCTATTCTGACAGCTTGGGAGAGTAAGCGGGATAGATTGAAAAAGTCTTGAAGAATAAGACGTTCCTTGAGCTGCGGGTACATCCTGTTGATAGCAATCCTTGCACATTCTATTTCTGGCAACTGTGGTGTAATTGGCTTTAATTTAATGGAAGTGATCAATAAATTTTGCTATGCTTTCGATTAGTTTTTGCTTCATCGCTAGAAGATCTGCCACAGAAACCTCCAGTGCTAGTTTGGAAAACCACTGATGGAAGATTCATTCCATGTCTGCCAAAGAGTATACAGAACTGGGGGCCAGATTTGTATACCATGAAAACGCTACTCCTGTCAAAGACAAAGAAAACAATTGTAACTTATACCAATCGCTATTCCCCAGCTCTCCATACTGGGCCATGAATCTCCTAATATGCTCTATAGTTGATTTATTGTCATCTCAAGAGAACGTGGTGAACTCAGGCAACTTTAACCTTCGAGAGAGTATTGCTATGGTATCCACCCATTCGGGGTATGACTTTTGATAAACTGGTTGGTCCTTGACTTACCGTTGTAACGCTTCTGTCATTGCATTAATATCGGCTGATTGAGCTGGCTGTTGAGGTTGCATCAATGGATTCGGCATAACTAGCTGAGGGCCTTGGCCTGGAAACAGAGCCATCTCAGTGTATCTTACTCTTTGAGATGGATAAGCTATTATTGTTATAGGATACACGGGAGGGGGGGGGAAGTTGTGGGATAACTTTGTTGCCCCCCGAAGGGAGGAAGAACACTCCTATTGAACGCTTCTACCGAATTGAATGGTGGTTGGACCCTAGTCATTGGGTAGGTGGACCTTCCCGGAAAAGGTTCTATTAGAATAACATTCTGAACACCTATTCCTAGAACACCTTGGTGCCCTCTAGACTCTGGGAACGATGGCTCTCTGTGCAATAATTGAACCAACCCATAAGATGGTGCACTATCCGTCGTAGGAGTAGGATATCTAATTGCCTGGGATACTCCATGAACATTTGTCTCTATGCAAAATGGTGGAGTTCATTCTGGAGTAAAGGTCCGAATACTGTGGCAAACTGGCGAATGAGACCTTGCATAAGTTCACCTGTACATTACTCCAGAGCATGCAATATAGTAGTTAAAGAAGTAGGTGTCAACTGGGACACCTGGGATGGTGAAGATGACTGACACCCTTGCTTGGGGGGAAGAACATAAGTATTACTTGAAGTATTGGCTGATGGGTCAAACACCCCCCTCCCCCCCCCCCCCGAAGAGCATGAACTGGAGGTCGCTCGGATGAATCCGCTGTAGGGAGTTGTTGTGGATTATTTGACATCAGGTGACCTGAATGTAACTACATGCAACAATGACCTTTGGTCCCACCAGGTGTGCCAATCTATGTTGTCGTACAAAAGGGGAACCTATAAAATCAGAGATCAACTACTCTTTTGATGAATATAAACAATTCGATGAGGGAAACAATTTGGGAATTGGATCTTTTAAAGGTGTGAGTTCCTTGGACTTACTATAGAAAAGGTCCAAGAAGGCAAATAAATTGCACATAAAGCAAAACAAATTCAAAAAGGGATGTGTATTGAATGACTGTATAGAAAACTTGTGGATAATTAGATTTCAAATGAAAGAAAGTAGAATTGGAAATAGCAAAAAATCCTAAACTAAACAAAACGGTAAAGAAAGCACGTAAATGTCTAAAGGGAAATTAGACTTTTTGAGTGATGTTGTTTCTTTTTTTAAAAAAAAACAAATATTTTTATTCGCTCGTTTGATAAAATTAAAATTTGATGATTGAAGTCTGAATATTTAAATACCGAATCTTGAAAACTGAAGTTTAAAGACTGAATTTAAAATTTGAAGTCTGAATCTGAAGTCTAAATTAATTATAATTCATTTTTACACTATATTTTATTGCAATTTAGATTAAATATAAAGGAATATTAAAAATTAGATTAGTATTTAGCATATTCAGATTTCAAACTTAAAATAATTTTCAATTCATTTAAAATTTATAATATGATTTTAATATGTCTTAATCAATTAAGTGATAACAAAAAATTGTTATTAAACACACTTAATTAATTAAGCACTTAATATTAGCCGTTATCAAATGCACTTAATAAAATAAGTACTTAGTTCATTCAGTTTTAAGTTCTAGATTGGGTTACCAAACAGACCCTAGTTTAGAGTTAGAAAGTTGGGATAGGGAGTTAGCATCTAACATCGAAATTGATAACTCTTTTATACAAAATAAAATAGTACAAAAAATCTTATATTATATAACAAGGGAAAAAAAAAACTCATTATACAATTGGTTTTACATTTAGAAATTTGTTTTACTCCTAAATAATTTAAACAATATATGCTTTAACAATTTTGTTAGAACTAAAAACACTATCTCAATCTAAACAGCTTAAAAAATAACAACTTTATTAAAATTAAAAAAATCTTACAACATTTTTAAATATTTTAAAAGTATTTAAAAAAATAAGAGTAAGAAATCTCATCATATAATTAGAAAACGATTCAACAAACTCAACTTTATCTTCAAGTTTCATAATTATCTCTTAAAAACTATCTAAATGTCTCTTTTATCATAATAAGAGGAGGGGGAATTTTCACCCTACACAACTTTCTTGTTATTTGAATATATGTTTCCGACAAATGAGTTGAAATAAATAAACTATCCTTGCTTATAAAGTGGAAGTCCTACCCTAAAATTGAGGTGGATTTTCTCCATTGAGTTTATTACCAATGGTTTAGAATTAATTTAAAATTGAAAAATGTCTTATTTGTTTAGAAAATTCGTAATTATTAATGATAATATTAATGACAATGGATTGGATTGTCATTGAAATCTATCTATGATAGTCAAGTGAATGAAAGAATAGAGTTAAACAAGCAAATATGTGTGATGCTGAAAAGAATTGAGATAAGAAAAAAGAAAATAAAGAAGAAGTATTAGACATGAGGGGTACAACGCTCCAAATATTTACACATAAAAAATAATTAGTCATGCTTTAATTGTGCATTTTATGTGGTAGATACGTATTGGGTGTACACTACAGGAAAGCAAGCTTTTGGCTGTCGTTGCGCCGTAGCTAACATAATTAGCTACAGCTTTGTGATGGCCAACAATCGCTGCTAAATTTGTAGTCATGAATCAAATTTTTGCGACGGAAAATGTAAATTGTCTCTATTTTTGTGATTTGCTACGGTCTTTTAAATCAGTCAACAAAATGAATGTCATACTCTCGCTATAGTGTTGCAATGGCCACTAATATATTGCTGTCGCTATGCCATCACAATTTTGTGACGGGATGTGGGTAGCAAATCCATCGTGAATGTGCGAGGACTTTGTGATGGCTTTTTTTTTTTTTCACATTCGAATTTTATTAAAGTGTAATAATTGGCCGTCACAATTTGCTCGCTAATTTGTGAGAGATTTCCGACGGCTTATCTTAATATTAAAAAATTTATTATATAATTAAGTAGCCGTCGATCGCAAGTTACTTTTTATTTTGCAAGTGGCCGTCGTTAATTACCGAGTTATTGGCAATAGCTTTTGGCCGTAGCTATTTGGGAGATTACCTGTAGCAACTTGTGACGGCTCTGCGACTGTTTTGTGACGGCCCTATCGTAGACCCTTGCTAAGTAGTCACAATTTTCATAGAATTTTCACCCACCCCATCCTGTTTGTGATCTATCCCCCTTGTAATTTTCGTTACAAAACCACAACAATATCTAATTACAAAACCATGATATCTAATATCCAAACAATAAACCACACCAAAATAAACTTTAAACCCATACAAGTTGTAACAGGAACAATAAAAAGAAATTTTTTATTAGTTTAATAAACATATTTACAATACTAATGTCACTAAATACACATCAAGTGGCAATCGAAGCAGAAGCAGCTCCAGGAGGGGGAAAGAGTGGGGGAGGATGCATGCTACCACCACCAATGGTGGATAATCTGGTGGTGATTCAATAAAGTCCATGTCCTCATCCTCATCAGCATCAGCATCAGCATTTGCATCACGAACACCATCTTGAGATGTCTACCGAACAAGAGGAGGTGGCTATGGTGTGGGCATACCTATCCTCTCACACATAGTTGTCAGCATCCCAGAGAAGTAGTCATCTCACTGCTTATATGTGTCAATCTGTCTCTCGAAATGATGCCGCATCTGTAACATCCTTCTTTTATATACTTTGACTGGTGACTACTTTATATAAAAAGAGTATTTGTATGAAGGTTCAGAATAAGAAATGATTAGTTTAATGAATTGAACGTTTTGGGGTAGGATAAAAATATTTAGGGACACAATTGGAATTTTAGAATTTATAGGGATCTAGATGAAATTTTGAATTTGTTCTATCCGTTCCCTAAATATTTAGATTGTGACTATTTTTAGTAGTGTGAGAGTTTGGGGTATGCTCAGAACAAAAATTGAACAGTGTGATGAGACGGATGTTTTGGTATAACCCGAGCTATCATTTTGATCGCGATCGGAATTTTGATCGTAAATTAGAAAGAATTGAGAATTTTGATACCCACTATTGAGTTTAGTGAAATTTATAGACTCTATTGGTAGAATAAAATATTTTTCTAATTCAGGCCAGAATTATAGTTATTTTCTAAAGAAATTCTAATATACGATCGAAATTGAGCCAAGCAGCGTAACATGATTGGTGCATGAAAACAAGAGTTAAAATATCATTAGAGGATTGAAATATTTGTGGGATTATTTAATTACAAAATTTTATCAAATAATTTTAAGAAATAAATAAGGATAATGGTGAAAAAATGAAAAATCGACATGTGGAATAGATAGCCCACAACACCATTAATGAGCATTTGAAATTTGGTCACAAGAATGGTGGTAGGAAGGCTGAAAAACAGCCTAAAATTTGTTCACAAGAGGAGGAGAAAGAAGAGAGAAAGAAAACAAGGAGGAGAGAAAAAAAGGAGAAAAAAATGGAGGAAAAATAAGAGAAAAGAGAGAGAAAGAAGAGGAAGAAGAAGCTTGAGGCTTTGCAAGCTTGGAGATAATCATACACAATTTAAAACATCCTAATTCTTGAATTAAAGTTGGAGAATTAATCAGAAGGATTATTTTGCTATAAATTTTATTGTGAGATTCATGGAATTTATAACTTTGCTTGGAGAAATTGCTATGTTTTATGGGTATGTATGTGTTGTGTGTGTGTCGACAGAATGAAGAAGCTATAAGCTGTGTTTTATATGGTGATTAAGGGTGTTTTCATGGTGGTTTAAAAAGGTAATTTATGGCTGTACAAGAAGGTGTAAGAAATGGAAAGAAAAATAGTTTAGTTGTTGAAGAAAACAGGATATTGTTGTTATTATTCAAAGCTGTTGGTTTTGTTGTTGTTAAAATATGAAAGATACTGATTGTGTATAAATGGAATCAAGAAGGATTATGTGATGTTTAGATAATAAAAAAAAGGCTTTCACTGATTAAACGACATATATATTGTCTAGGAAAGAAAAGAGAATGGATTATGTGAAGAAAGGAAACAAAAACAAAAATTCTGTTTTGAAGAATTTCCGAGTAGCTTTGAAGAATGAATAAATTGTACAAATTGGATTATTTTTCTGGAACTTTATGACTTGAAACTTGTATCCAAATGTCTTAGAATCATTTTGGGACCAATTTTACATGATTTGGAGTTGTGAATAAAAAGTTATGATGAAAATACCACAAGCTGCCAAAACGGTGACGGGATTGAGAAGATGAGATGTTGTAAGCAAAACTGAATGAAATGAGCAAGGAAATCAGTAGTTCATGAATTTAAAATCATAAAAGAATGTCTTGAGGATATTTTGGAACTAGTTTGACATCAATTAGACTTATGAATCAAAAGTTATAAGCAAAATAAGATGATGTGCCAAAGTTGGAAATTGCATAATCTTCGTTAAAGAACAAACAAATTCCTGAGGTGATTTTACTTATGTTCATGGATGAATGAGAAGTTAATTGGGTATATGAAGACCTTATATTCTTTTGAAGAAGATGAACTAAAGAAATAGATTACAAGTGCGCAAGGATTATGTTTCATTTCAAGTTTGGAATGAAATAGGAAATGAAGTGATATCCTTAGATGACTATATATTTGCCCATATGTACATTGTCATCGATAAGCATAGAATACTAAATGCATTATGAATGATTATTATTGTAGGCCGTTCTTTGTTAAACATTGGTGATGACTTAATGAATATTTATCTTGCTAAGCGATAAGTTATTCGAGATAAGTCCCCACATCCACGCAATGTTTTCAATAAAGCTTTTTGTGAGAAAAATATTATAAAGCAAGCTGGTTTATTTTATTAAAAATATTATGAATCATTTGGAAGCATAAATGATTATGCACTATTTAAACATGCTTTATTTTGATAAGTCATACCTATATAATGAAATGATTTGGAAACCCTGCATGAATTTCATTAGGCAACTTATAATTGCACTTCATGCATAAAGGTTACAAAAGCCATAGTATGAGAATATGATTTTATGAAATATCGGAACGGACCCAAATTATATGTATTCATATTTAAAGTCATTTCAAGAAAAAAGTATCTTCAAAATGGAAATTTTTTGGAATTGATTGGGTTGTGATAATATTGAGACATTGCTATAATTTCTGATGTGATGTGATCCTTGAGTACTCAAAAGGACTTTACACCTATACTAACTTACGTGGGTTTGAGAATGCCGTCCGGTTGGTGGCCACCTCCGGATTGTGATCTCTTATTTCACGATGTACCAGTATTTGATGTTTAGTCGTCCTTAGCTAATACCTGTTATCTAAAGTGAAAACGGAAGGACAGGTATAGGACACTAGGGCCAGTGTGGCATACCATGACGATGGTTATTATATGTTAAATCGAAGTGTATGCGCTAGGTTATTCATATTAATTAATGATGTGGGATTGTAAATCCTGTACGGGCTAATGTGGCAATATTGGTTGGAATAATATTCCTTCCAAATGAGATATCAATGTAGAATTTTGGATAATTAAACCTATTTTGAAAATACATAATGATTTCTGATTAAAAGCCAAGAGCTTATATCTTGCGCCATGTCATGATATTGAAAGTATATTTTCCCAAAGAAAAGAGTAATACTTCAATGATTTAACTATATATACTTCTCAAACAAGAAATAGTGTTTTCTTTTTTTCATTCCAACAATTTTAATCATGCATCACAACAATAATATTATTAAAACTTCTCAGAGTACACTACGAAATTTATTAAGATATATTATATTTCACATAAGTTTTATCCATACTTTTCAAATAGAGCTTTGTGAGTACCTGGATTTGTATAGAGGTAAGACCTGATGAAGTTAGTTAATGTATTTTAAACTCTTCTACCTTATTAGTATTTAGGTTTAGATACAAGAGACTTTGTAGCCATAGTTTGTGTAAGTAAATGTTCAGAGTATATGATATAATTTTTTTTGGAGCTACTAAATCTCTGTGTTTGTTATTTATTAAATTGTACCATTATAAAGACCCATTGTCATTATGATGGGGCGACATCCGTAGCTATTTGGGCCCTGTAGCCGTAGGGTGTTACAACATTAGCTTTTTTACCTCTTGGACCTTCATGGCCACCATCCTATCAATCTCGTTGACGGGAGCTGTAGAAGGTGATGAGGGCTGCTGACTCTGATACAAAGGCTGATGTACATGGGATGCCTCTAACCCCATCCCGAAGACCCGACCCCTATTGAAGCCACCTGATGCCTCAACAAACAAGGCCTTATCATCGGGAATAATGGATGAGGTAATAGAGCTGGCTAGAGAACCCTTGCAATAGCGCTGCTTTAATCGTTCCACATCCTTTTGAAGTGGAAAAAATAATGATACTCGTTATGTAGATTAAATTACAAGAATTAAAATAATGATAAATCTTCAAATAATAAGTAATTATTACCAGAGTCTTGCAAGACCGCTCACTGACGAACTCTCCAGACCTAGGCCCTTTATTGAATACATGTAGATGTCTATACATCCCCATGAAGTCATAATCATGCCCCTACTCTCTCCGTTGCAGTTATGTTTAAATTAAAAAAATCTAATTAACTTCTCGACCACCGAACAAATAAAAGATGTTTGAATGTAACAAGATGAGTAAAATATAAATGTGAAACACAAAAGTTAGGGAAGTCCAATTAGGTGCATAAATATTTGCATATAATACTTTGGATAGTATTATCTCCCTTGATAGAGGTAGGTTATGTTAAATAACATGAAAGAGCTATTATTAGACGGTCCTCGTACTCCGTAAATGGCCTCGATCCACCCGTGCAAGTAACACCGCCTCGAGACCTACTCCTCTTTGCAGTAGAGGAAACCTGCTGATAATCCTCAATCTCCCAATATTAGGTCATCTCTTCCCAATCAGCTGGATCCACCCAAGAAGGATGCTTGGCCCTCGCCCAAGCCTTACAAAATGTATCTGAAAATCTCTGTTGCAATTTCTTTACCCAATTGAGTCGGATCCGTCCACTATCCTCATCACTCCAACGAAAATATTTCTGAATAATACATTAAAAACTTGTTACTAGAATATATTATAAATGGAAAAAACTCGGAATGGAGCTAAACTATGTACTAAAAACTAAAAATACTATATAATATATCCACCACAAGTATCTACATTTTGTAACGTTTAAATATCATTTAAAAAAAAAAATACTTCCTTGAACGTTTAGAATTTCTTATCCCCACTCCTAGAACCACATGTCCTTCACATTTGCTGGGACATGTGCGCATGTAGGGTATGCACCCTTGAAGTATTGTTGGAACGTGTCAGTAAGTAGAGAGACATAATTCGTAGCACCAGCGAACCTTTTTCAAAGATAAAGTAAGGTATAAGATAGTTAGATAAATTATCATTGAAATTGCAATAATATAATCAATATATATACAATAAATGAATGTAATTTGTATACTTACCCATTGCTAAGGGAAACTATGAGAGGTCGGATGTCACTAATCTATGAAACTGCTTGACTAGATGCCTGAGATAAAGGCATTGTAGAAGGTTGTCCATTATTTGATGTCATAGAATCAAGGCCACACGGCCCTGGAAATCGCCTGGACTAACCAAGAGTAGGCATGTGCTCTAGATAATCCTAACTATCATCATGTCCTATCATTTGATATGGTTGTCATCGAGAAGCCATTGCTCAATTACTTGAGATGACTAAGTTCAGGATCTCCATTGATATTTAAGTAGTATTATCTAAAATTAGGTATTCTTGAAAACATCATTAAATTAGGTATTCTTCACATAAATGGAACACAGAATGACCACTTAATTTATATTCCAAGCACACAGAATATCTATTTCAAAGAATTGAAAAACATACCCTCTCGAATTGTAGTCAACATATCAAAGCTCCTAACGCGTCAAATGAGTGAAATATGATATTAAGAAAAAAAAAAAATGACACAAGGTTAGATAATAAGTTTTTATTAATAGTATGACTTATACAAAATAGATGCAGATACCCCAAAAACAATGAGCTAACTTAAAAAAAAAAAAAAAACTCCGCTAAAACATACCTATATTATTTCTTAGAAGTCTACATATCAAAAGCTCCAAGATCCAACGAATGATGAACAATTATCTGAAAAAACAATGATAGCTTGGTTAGATAATAAGTTCTTAGCAATAGAATGTAGATTAATATAGAAAAATGCTTATTTAGAATGTAGATTACAATTAATCAAAGTGTACGGACTTTTATTTAATCAAAAATGCGTCTCGGTGAGTGAATTAATTAAAAAAACTAAAATTATGTGAAAAAATTCCTCACAAACCATGCTTATTCGCTCCAATTATCTTCCAATAAATATTCTCTATCATCTTCATTAGTCTTGGTATCTATTTTCCATTCATCCTCATCTTCATCTTTGTTCTCACCCTCATTACTCTCCTCTCCCAACACCCTTTCTTCATCATCTAACACTTCGTTCATCATAGACTTATGTGTAAGGGGACTAAGATCTACCACTAAAAATATACACATGACGTTGTTGTCATCAACATCCTCTTGATAAGCTGTGTCAACCAAAGGAGCATCAACTACATAACGAGCTTTTGTTTTATATACTGCCAACCAATCAGATCTCGCTCTTACATCTCCTGGATATTTAGAATAATAAACTTAACTTGCTTGTGGTAAAACAAAAGGATCATACTTTGGGTACTTTCTCATATGGTTAATATCAGCCAGTCTAAACTGTGGATGCACTCTAACACCTCAATTTAGAGTTTGATCAAACTAATCATATTTAAAGAGCACAACAGTCTGTATTGGATGACCAGAAAATTGGACTTCTATGATATCTTTTAAGAGTCTATAGTAGCCATTGTCAAATGTGTCAGATCCACCTCCTTTAATGCATACTCCACTATTTACGACACTCTTCCCTTCACAATAATTGTGGGTATAAAATCGATATTCATTCACAATATATCCTTAGAAGGACTTCACTTGTCTTGAGAGACCCTAAGCAAAGTTTTGCAATGATTGATTTGTAACTGTATTATCTCCATTGTGCATCTACATAAGCCCGATTATTCATAAGATAAAGAATATGATAGTATTTTTACAATATTGTGTAACTTGGAAAACTTACATAATATTTAAACCATATGGCAAATTCGTTTTCTATTCTTCTATCAACCTCTTCTTTTGAAGTGTTTGGTTCCAAAGATTGTACTTGTGCAATGAACATCCTATGCAGTACAAAATAGAATAAATCATTTACCTTTTTTGAGAACTTTACTAACTATTATCTAAGTTTCGAGATATCTTACTTGAGGTACGGTTGGAATTCTTCACAATTTAATAATATATAATTGAAAGCTACTTTATATTCCCCTGAATTCAGGAACCTTGTTTGAATCTTCCCTAATATCTTTCCAGGAATATTGCATATAGATAACGTACCTTCCTTCGCCACAAAATTTGTTGCACATTCTCCTTCTTGATTCTGAGATATAGTTGTGTGCTTTGTTTGCATATCAGATTCAAAGTAGTAGGAGAAGAAAGTGGATGCTTCGTCAACAAGATAAGTATTACAAATTGAACCTTCGACTCTTACTTTATTCTTCACCTGCATTTTCAAACGATGCAAAAGCCTGCGACCAACGAATATAAATTAATAATACTAAATTTATAGAATTGAAGAAGAGAGAACAAAATGATAATTACCTTTCGAAAGGATACATCCATCTATATTAGACTAGACCACCGAATTTGGCCTCGTATGGTAAATGAAGCATTAAATGTTCCATTACATCAAAGAACCCAGGGGGAAAGATTTTCTCTAACTTACATAAGGGGACTAGTATGCCTAACTCTAATTTCATCATATGAGTCATTGACAACTTTGGCACACATAAATCCTGATAAAACATGCTCAATTCAGTTAGGACCGCCCATACATTAGCAGGAAGGAACTCGTTGAGGGAACTCGAAAGCAATCGCTCCATAAACACATGATAATTATGACTTTTCATTCCTGATATCTTCAACTCTTTTAAATCAACACATCATCCCAAGTTAAATGCAAATCTATCCGGGAGCTACAACTCTTTCACTCACTCTAATAAAATCTTTTTTGTTCTATCGTTAATGTGTAGCATGCTTTAGGTATAGAAACCTTTCCATTAGCAGCAGTACTAATCTTCAACTCCAGCCTGTGACATAATATTTCCATTTTACGATGGGCTTTCAAGTTATCTTTCATTTTTCCTTTCACATCCATAACTGTGTTAAACACATTATCAAACACATTCTTCTCATTGTGTATCACATCTAAATTATGATGGACAAAATGTGTACACCAATACGGTAAATTCCAAAAAATATTTCACTTGGTCCAATTGCGGTTGTTTCCTCTACCATCACTCTTACCAAGTTCACAGTCTGATTTTTTTTTTTTAATTTATTTTATCAAAATGACAGACTCTATCCAAAATTGCATTACCACTATAATAAGGCACTGGTAATGCTATTTCAGAGCCTTTATCTCTCCTAAATGACCTTGTATCTTGCTTGAAATGATGGTCCATTAGCAAGAAACGACGATGATAATCAAACTAGGAGTGTTTCCTACCATGCTGTAGATGAAATGACTTTGTTCGCTCCATGCAATACAGGCATGCCAATCTACCTGCTGTGCTCCAACCACTTAACATACAAAATGTGGGAAAGTTATTTATTATCCACAAAAGTACAACTCGCATTTGAAAATTTTGTTTCTTTGATATGTCATAAGTAGGTACCCTTTTAGATCACAATTGATTCAGTTCATCAACTAAAGGCTATAGATAAACATCGACTTTATGTTTTGGATTTTTTGGTCCAGGAATTATGATTGTCAGGAACATCACTGAATCTTTCATACACATCCATAGAGGGATGTTATATAGAGTAAGAATAATTGGCAAAGAAGAATATTACTTGCCCGACAGCCCGAATGGTAAAAACCCATTAGTGCACAATCCAGCTCTTACATTTCACATTTCTTTAGCAAAATCTGAATGATTCTTGTCAAAATATTTCCAGGCTTTTCTATCACGCGGATGAGTCATATAGCCATCATTTGGGTTGCTCTTAGCATTGCCGCATGTGCTCAGCTGTAGTTTTAGATGCATATAGCCTCTGTAATCTCGGTGTTATTGGAAATTAGTACATTTTTTTATAAGGAATCTCCTTAAACTTTTCATTATTCCCAATCTTCCATTGCATATACCTAACATGGCCACAAAATTTGCATTCCTTGCAATTAAAATTGTTATTTCAATAAAGCATGAATCCATTATTGCACATATCAATGTTCTAAATAGGCAACCCAAGTCCCAACACTAACTTCTTCATCTGATTGAAGTCATTTGGAATCTTGTCATTGCTAGGCACAAGTTCTTTCATTAGATGAACCACCTGGTTGAATGCTTTCTAAGACATTTTATTTTTAGATTTTATATTCAACAACCTACAAGCTAAGCTCAATTGCGAGTGATTCATGCACCCATCCCAAATAGGAGTGTCTGCATCCCTAAGCATGTCATAAAAGTTATGTGCCTTTACATTCGGTGGTTCATCGATAGTTTGTGATGACGGAAGGTTTGAAAGAAAATCAAGACTTGCTGTATCTAGGACCATTTCTCGATATGAGTCCCTAGAAGCCGCTTCTTCATCACCAACCACAGTTCTTCTAGTAGGACTAGATGTTTCAGCATGATATATCTACCGCTAGTAGTTACTAACAAATCCCGATTTGTATAAGTGAAGTGCAACTTATTGGGGGATCAATATAGTTCTTGTTCTTACACTTTGTACAAGGACATCGAATCACATATGATCTTGCATTAGACAAAGCAAATGCAATAAAAGCTTTAATTCCATCCTCAAATTCAATTGTAATCCCCTTCACACCGGGGATATGTCTTCTATACATTTAACTATGATCCTCCATATGCCAATCGTACCTTTCGGAGAGGGAAAGGAAAGTATAGTTAGGTTTGATATAATATTGAAAGACTTTTAGATGGTTGTACATGATGGTTTATTATTTTATCCATTTGAAATTAAATATTTACTTTTTAAGATAAGCATATTCTCCATCTTCTATATCTACTGGATTAAAGCATATGACTACTCACACGTAAGTCTTAAACTAATTCAAGTATTATTCTTTTTTTTTTTATCTTTATTTAAATATGTTGTTTAAGGTTTTGATATTTAAATTAATCTTCCCTAATATCTTTAATCTTAATAGAAGTTATTAAAACTCTTTTTTTAAATTGAAAAACTAATTAATATATATAGTGATTTAGTGAAATGTTATATAATAAGCAGGATAAGGGTATAAGTGAAAAAAATAGATAATAAATATATTGTTAAAATTTTAAATTCATGAATATCTCAAAACAATAAAATTTTTATAAAATTATAATTATTTCAAAATAATATAATAAGTTAGGTTTCCAGGCTAAAGATATAAACACAAAGTATAGTTAAAGGAAGAAGTAGCTTAAAAGCTCTTGATCCTATAGTTCATTATTACTAATTTTATTATTTTGAATTTTAAATACAAGAAAAAATTTCGACAGTCTCCCCATAAAAATAGTCATTTTGCAGGCACTAAGGCCACTTTAAAACACATCAAACACATTCACATTATATCTCTAATACCAACAATTTCAAAACACATCAAACACCACTCACATTATATCTCCAACACCCAACCACTTCAAAACACATCAAACACATCCGCATTCTAACTCTTCCATTTTTTGTACTAAGGCAAATCTGTAACACCCCTATCAAAAATACCAACGGAAGCCTACCATAAATGGGTGCCACCCCGTCCAGTTACCTAGACAAGGAGTCTTTATAACAAATAAAAAAGATAAGTAAATAAAGTCTAAACTGATATAACAAAACCATACAAATATAATATAATATACAAAAGTGAGGTCCCGTACATCCGGCAATCAACACTACATCAGCAATGTAATATACATATGCAAAAGAGGAAATATTTGGACCTATACTGTGGTATCACCCCTATCCGCACGACTGCTCAGCTCTGAGTTCTGAAATAAGATAAAAGATAAGTGTGAGTGAAAATCACCCAGTGAATCCCCAAGTATGTGCTAGTACTTTACAAAAGGCAGATAAGAAAAAACTAGTATTGGGTTTTGTTCCCCAAAACTCACTACAGAAAAATCTTTCATTTTTCTACTAATAATAATTCTAAAACTCTCTAAAAGAAGAGTTTATTCAAAATTCAGTCATTTTTGAAAAGCTGTGTTTCATTTCAGAGTTATTGCTCCAAATTTAAAAAAAAAAATACATACATTTCTCTCAACAGAAAGTCAACTTACGTGCAAAACTCACATGGTTTCGTTTTCGACATCACAGTCTTATTGCACTAAGGGCACAAGCATATATTACTCAACTGTGTATTGTCGGAAGGGTAAGTGTAAACAAGCATAATGCCAAGTAATTCAGAATGTTTTATTGGCTATCGTAAGCCTAGGGATCCCAATCCCAACGTCAATTACCATCGAAGTAGCAAGGGGTTGAACAACGTCAGGTGTCCTGCCTAGCCAGTGAACAACCCAAAATCAAAATGCGAACACGGCTCGGCAATTGCTAAGCACTAAACAGCTAGCCAGGACGACTCATCTCAATATCCCATCACCCTATTTGGAGTACGACAATTCCCAGATTTAGCTAGGTTACTTGGGGTCGTCTATCTCTAACATGAGTTAGGGAAAAGATTAAAGTCTTTGCTGAGTACTCAACGTTTCCGCTGGTTCACCAAACCAGTACTAATTCCATATTCCTGAAGGAATTCCAAATAAAATATTTTTCAAGGCCAAAATATCATTTTTCAAAAATTGATCTCATACAGAGAAATCGTTTCCAAAATTTGTAGCAAAAAAGGATAAAAAGTCCTTTTCGCATCATAAAATGTTCCAATAAGGATATACGGGTCATTTTACTCATACCCAATTCCAAAAAGAATTTTGTTCAAGAATTTCAAAATTCTAATTCTAGAAGATGATTAGATTCAAAATTTCCAATTATGCTTTCATAAAATATTCCAATAAGGCGTTCTGGTCGTTTTTCAAATACTCGATTCTAAAAATTACCATATTTCAAAAATCTCAATTATTTAATCTCAAAAGGATTAAATTTACAAAATACATACTTTTGTCATCCTTTAAGGTTTCTAAGCTAATTTTGATATTTAGGCTAGCTCAACATGGCAAAACACTATTTTCTTGCTTAGAAAACTTTAAATCTAATCAGGGATTCCAAAATAGTACATAATGTGTTATTTCATGAAAAGTAAAGTATACTAGCATTTAAAAGTTTAGAAATTTAGTGGGACTCACCTCGTGTCCTAGATAGCTTTTATCGTTCGAATATCGTATCTAACCTGTCGCCGACCATTTAATGCGAATAACCTCTATTAAACGTCGTTTCATGTTTAGTTCGGTTTGCCGAGATTTAAACCAACACCTAGCCACGCAAATATAAAGAAATCATTTATTTCCTTCTCCTTCATTTTCATTCCAAAAATCATGCAAATAATACCTTAGGATTCACTTGTTTCAAAACTAAAATTCTGCAATTTTTCCCAATCAATGTGTTCTATTGTTTCACGCGTAATTTTTGATCCACAACTCCGATTGGGTTCCTTTATATACCAAAATGCTCATTAGACTCTTAACTCAATTTATATGGAGTCCTTTTTCCCAAGCCTAATTTCGTTCAGAAATTAGTAAGACAAAAAGCTCCTAGATTTTTGCCCTAATTCATGCCATTTTCACAAATTATTGTATTAGGGATATGCCCTAGAGTCAATTTGTACTTATACTATTGTCGTTATGTTTTATATACTAATATGAGGTTTTTCTTTCGGTGAATAGTATATTTTGTTTTGTGGTCATCAAGTACGTGACTTGATAGTAAAACCCAACAATGAATACAATAACTATTCTAAAACTGTCCCTGATCGATTATTATTATTATTGGAACAATAATAAATTAAAAATAGTATGTTTGTGACTTGATAGCTAAGTTTTATTAGTCATGGATATTTGTGATATCAAGTTAAAACATAAATAAATGTTAGAGAACATTGTATTGGACATGACCCACTGTGAGAGTACTTCATAGAACATGTTATAAGTACTTTCTAGCCATAATGATATTAAAAGTCCTTCGACCTAAATTCATCATAGTTTCCTACTTGGTAAATTCTATATTTTGACGTTGTTTAAAGTTGTCTTTAACCAGATAATAAATTAGACTACTGTTGAATATAGAATAAATCAAGGAGAGGAATATGATTGATATTAAAGGAATTTGTCCTTCTCAATTATGGGAGAGATGTCCATAAGCCGCTTGATAAGTTAGATTGTTAAAATACATGGCCGTGCTCAAATATATCAATCTAAGATATTGATATCCTTTGTTTGAACAGTCTACTATGAAATCAAGAAATAATTGATTAAACTTAATAAGGATGACATGCTCTGTGCCTTATGCTTAATCTGGATATCGTGTGACAAAAGGACTAAATATAAAATTGTGGTTTGGTTCAAAGAGATCAATGATCTTCATTTAACCTGGATAGTTATAATGTTTTGCTAGAAACTGCTTATAACTTGTGGGCCATTTAAATATGATTTAGGCACACTGCCAGTGTTAAATGAACCAATAGGGTCACACAATAAGCGAACTTGTTAGGTTATTTTTTTTGGAAACAAAATTTGATGAATCTGGAAATATGTCTAAGTTAATCGAACTTAAAAAATTTACCAGATCCAATGAATTTGGAAATATGTCCACATTCGATGTATCTGGATGATGTCCAGATTATAAGAATTTGGCTTCGTAAATTAATTAGCTAAATTACCGAGATAATGACAGAATCTTATCATATCAGTTTTAATTTAATTTAAATTTAAATTAAAATATGATAAGATATTATCAGAGTTGGATTCTAAGAGGTTCGGAGGATTTTTTTTTTTTTTAAAGAAAACCCTAGCCGTCTTCTTTAGAGCCCCATTCTGTTGAGAATATTCGTGTCTCCATTCACCAGAAAAAAAAACTCTCAAACCCTAGGCGCTAGTACTCTCGGGGTAACAAGTCAGTTCACTGTGTGTATCCGATAGAGGACGTTCGCACACTGCAGCGTCTGGTGATCGTTCGGGTTGCACATACGACAGTACAATCAGAATCGAAGGATCTCGATTACACCGAACAGAGGTAATTCTATAAACCTTAGATCTTCTTAATCGTTTACTTGGATTCTCGAAAGGGATTCGTGGATGTTTTTCGCGTTTAGGAGTCCATGAATCCTAACAGTGGTATCAGAGCAACTTACTAAACGATTATGTTGATTCATCTGTGTTAATCATATTTTTGAATATATGTATGATATATATATGTAAATTTAAATGGTGTATATCAGCATGTTCACATGATTATGATTTTACAATACTTAGCATGCAGACTGCCTGAATTAGGTTTAATCTGTGCGTCTTAGTTGTCTGATCAGACCATATTATTTGCAGATTGTCTGTAAACTGGTCTGTTTTAATATGATATGGTATCATAAGCATGCTATCCATGGTTCTATATTTGCGAATTGTTGTATTAATCAGCCATGATAATATGTTATTTGTACGAATATGATTAAAAGGGAACGCAGATTGTTTGTAATATAAAAATTTCACGGCAATGGTTCCTAAGGGGTCCGAACATTAATCTGATTAATATTCGAAAATCAGAAGGCAAAATCTCATTCAATGAGAGAAGGAAAAATAATTTTTTCTTTCGGGGGCGTTGACCCTTGGAACCCCAACTAACTATTCGTTGTGTGTTATTCATTAGTTTTTTTTTATTGTAGTTGTAGATTATTTTGAATAGTGTATAGCATGGCTCGTTTTATCCCAATGTGATTGGCAGGTAAGTTGTAATTTTTAAATATGGCATGCGTGTCGTTTTTTTCATTGTTGTAAAATTGTATTACTTTCCTATAATAGGAATTATTTTAATTTTACTATCCAATGTAAAAGAAGATGGTGGCCTACATTTATAGCCAAGGAGGAGTATGCTTAAGACATTAGAGAATGCTTAAGGAGTTCATATACCTAGATTGACCACCTTTATCTTCACTTTGCTCGTGATGATCAACATAGGTTATGGACCCTGCTATGTCACTTTTATTTATGTCTTGCATGCATATTTGATATGTTTATTTCATACTTACTATAATCAAATTTTTATTTTAAAAAAATTAAGTGTTAAATGCCTTCCAAAATCAAACACTTGTTTTTACTTGGATCATCATATGGTCATTCATGCCAAAGTAGGATGCTTTTGATTATTTAACTGAGACAAGATGAAAAATAGTTTTCCACATGTTTGATGTGATTTGACTTAACTAGGCTATCAAAATGATTTTGGACATAGGGCATTATATGAGATATTTTTAGTCGGGACATTTGATGTCTATCTCATTTAAATTTTGAGTTTTATTTAATTATAAGATTAAATCCAAAGCTTACTTATGATTAAAATAAAATATTTATGAAATTTTTTTTTTTTACCGACTACGAAACATCAAAATGTTGAAGTTTCAAAAGTTTAAATGCTTTTAGTGGGAGTTTTTCATTAAAGCCTCAAAATTAATTACTTTGCATATGTTGTATGTAGATAATGGAAACAAACGGTTGGAATAATTCATTTCGATCTGTGCTCGAGAAAGACAAGCATAGTGAGACTAACTTTCTTGATTGGGCACGAAACTTAAGAATCGTTTTTAAGAAAGAAAAAAAGCTTTAAGTTCTTGAAAATCCTATCCCCCCTACTCCAGCAAATAATGCCTCAAAAGCTAAAAAAGATGCTTATAGTAAGCACAAAGATGACTCCACCGATGTTACTTGCCTTATGCTGGCAACCATGAACTCTGAACTTCAAAAACAGTTTGAAGAAGTAGAGGCATATGACATGATTGTGCATCTCAAGGAAATATTCCAAGAGCAAGCACGACAAGAGAGATTTGAAACTCATAAGGCGTTAAATGCATGTAAGATGGTTTCTGGCACCTCGGTAAGTGCTCATGTCCTTAAAATGAAGGGTTATCTTGATCATCTTGATAAGCTTGGTGTTCTTGTTAATCATGATATGACTATGGATTTGATCTTGGGCTCATTACCTCCTGAGTATGACCAGTTTATCAAAAATTTTAACATGCATAATATGGAGAAATCCATTACTGAATTACATGGGATGCTAAAACAAGCTGAACTAAACATTGAGAAGAATACTTCTAGTGCTCTAATGGTTCAAAAAAGGAAAGGGAAAAAGAATAACCAAAAGGGCAAAGTCATAGCTAGTAAGGGTAAGGACAAGGCAAAGTTCAAGTTCAAGCCCAAACCTAAAGCCAAGACACCAAAAGAGAGAGCTTACTACCATTGTGGAGAACAAGGACATTGGTTAAGAAATTGCAAGTTCTATTTAGAAGCAAAGAAAAAGAAGGACAATGAGACTGCCGCTTCAGGTATTTATGTTATAAAAATTAATTTATCTACTTCTGATTCATGGGTATTGGATACCGATTGTGGATCTTACATTTATGTAAATGTGCAGGGTTTAAAAAGGAGTAGAGCCTTGGCAAAAGGCGATGTGGACTTACGAGTTGCGAATGGAGCAAAAGTTGCTGCAGTAGCTGTAGGAACTTTTGAATTAATTTTTCCCAGTGGGCTTGTTTTAGAACTAAATGATTATTTTTATGTTCCTGCTATGAGTAGGAATATTATTTCAGTTTTTTGTTTAGATTTAGAAGGTTTTGAATTTTTTATTAGGAATAACATTTGCTCCATTAATAAAAACGACATTTTTTATAGAGATGCCTCATTATCAAATAGGCTCTATATTCTTAATCTTCGTGGATCTTCAAACAAGTCTATCTATAATATTAATAGTAAGAGATTGAAATCAATGATTTAAATCAGACTTACTTCTGGCATTGTCGTTTGGGCCATATAAATGAGAAACGCATAACAAGGCTTCATAATGATGGGTTTCTAAAATCGTTTTATTTAGAATCTTACGAAACATGTGATTCTTGTTTATTAAGCAAAATGACTAAAGAGCCTTTTAAGAGACAAAATGAAAGGGCAACTGATTTATTGGCCTAATACATACTGATGTATGTGGACCAATGAATTCGCATGCTAGAGGAGGATTTCAGTAATTTATTACATTTACGGATGATTTTAGGAGATATAGCTATCTGTATTTGATGAAACATAAATCTGAATCGTTCTAGAAATTCAAAAAATTTCAAAATGAAGTACAAAATTAGCTTGACAAAAGTATCAAAACACTTCGATCAGATCGAAGTGGTGAATACTTAAGTCACGAGTTTGACAAGCATCTTAAAAATTATGGAATTATCTCCCAATTAACTTCACCTGGAACACCTCAATGGAATGGTGTATCTAAACGGAGAAATTGGACTTTATTAGATATGGTTCGATCAATAATGAGTCAAATTAATCTTCCAATCTCCTTTTGGGGTTATGCCTTAGAGACTGCTGCATTCATACTAAATCGAGTTCCATCTAAATCAGTTCAGAAAACGCCATATGAGATATGGATTGGGAGACAACCTAGTTTGTCATTTCTCAAGATTTGGAATTGTGAAGTTTATGTAAAGTGTTTATTATTTGATAAACTTGCACCTAAATTGGATAAATGCATATTTGTGGAGTATCCTAAAGAAACTAAAGGGTATTAATTTTATCTCCCAAAAGAAAATAGAGTAATGGTTGCTCGAAATGGATTCTTTCTTGAAAAGGAATTTATTTCTAAAGAATCAATGGGAGTAAAATACATCTTGATGAGATTCAAGAGCCACAATTAGTACCTGAACCAAATAATGAATCTCGATTAGATGGCTCACAAGTCCAAGATGAGCCTACTTCTATAGAGCAAGGACCTCGAAGATCTGATAGGGTTCATAAAAAACCTGAGAGATATGGATTCCTCATCACTGATGATCACAATATGGAGCTTATGATTAATTATGAGCAAACTTCCTATCTAGAAGCCATTAAGAGTTCTGACTCTGGAAAATGGTTAGAGGCTATGAAATCTAAGATGCAATCCATGTATGATAACTAAGTCTGGATTTTGGTTAATCCACCTAAAGGTTTAAAAACTATTGGGTGTAAATGGGTTTTCAAAAAGAAAATAGACATGGAGGGAAATGTGCATACTTACAAAGTACGACTGGTAGCAAAAGGTTATTGACAAACTCATGGTATAGACTATGATGAAACATTTTCACCAGTTGTAATGCTTGAATCTATTAGAATTCTTCTTGCCATAGCAGCATATTATGATTATGAGATTTGGCAAATGGATGTCAAAACTGCGTTTCTCAATAAAAACTTACTCGAGGATGTGTACATGACACAACTTGAGGGTTTTGATGATCCTTTAAATTCTAATAAAGTGTGCAAACTTCAAAGATTCATTTATGGATTGAAGTAAGCATCTCGAAGCTGGAATCTTTGTTTTGATGAAGCAATTATTAAGAATTTAACTTTATCAAAAATGAAGATGAGCCTTGTATCTAAAAGAAAACAAGTGGGAATGCAATAGTCTTTTTGATACTTTACGTTGATAACATCTTACTCATTGGAAACGACATCCCAACTCTACAAAGTGTAAAAACATGGTTGGGAAATTGTTTCTCAATGAAAGACTTAGGTGAAGCTGCCTATATTCTAGGTATAAGGATCTATAGAGATAGATCTAGAAAGCTAATAGGACTAAGTCAAAGTGCATACATTGACAAGGTACTGAAAAAGTTCAGTATACAAGACTCTAAGAGAGGATTCTTACCAATGTCACATGGCATTAAGCTCAGTAAAACTCAAAGTCCTTCTATGAAGGATGAAGAAGAGAGCATGAACAAGATACCGTACTCTTCTGCTATAGGGTTTATCATGTATGCCATGTTATGTACTCGATTCGATGTATCATATGCATTGAGCATGACGAGTAGGTTCCAGTTAAATCCTGGAAAGGCACACTGGACTGTTGTCAAGAACATACTGAAGTACTTAACAAGAACTAAAGATATGTTCTTAGTTTATGGAGGACAAGAAGGTGAGCTATTTGTAAATGGTTACACTGATGCTAGTTTTCGGTCTGACATAGATGATTACAGATCGTAATCAGGTTTTCTATTTTATTTGAATGGAGGTGCTGTAAGTTGGAAAAGTTCAAAGCAAGACACCGTGGCCGATTCTACTACAGAAGCTGAGTATGTAGCTGCCTCAACTACAGCTAAAGAAGCAGTTTGGATTAAACAGTTCATTACAGAACTAGATGTAGTTCCTAATATTGTGAACCCAGTGGATCTCTATTGTGACAACAATGGAGCCATTGCACAAGCTAAGGAACCAAGATCACATCAACGATCCAAACATATACTTAGACGTTTTCATTTCATTTGAGAAATTATTGATAGAGGAGATGTCAATGTATGCAAAGTATCAACTGATGACAATGTTGCAGATCCACTGATAAAGCCTTTCTCATCGTCTAAACATGGTAGTCATACTAGATCAATAGGATTACGACTTAAGCCAAATTGGTCTTAGTGCAAGTGGGAGACTGTTAGGGATATGCCCTAGAGTTAATTTGTACTTATACTATTTTCATTATGTTTTATATAATAATATGAGGTTTTCCTTTCCATGAATAGTGCATTTTATTTTCCTACGCGCTAGCATTCTCGGGGTAACGAGTCAGTGCACCGTGTGTATCTGATAGAGGACATTCGCATACTACAGCGTCTGGTGATCGTTTGGGTTGCATGTACAATAGCACAATCAGAATCGAAGGATCTCGATTACACTGAATAGAGGTAATTTTGTAAATTTTAGATCTTCTTAATTGTTTACTTGGGTCCTTGGAAAGGATTCGTAGATGTTTTTCGCGTTTAGGAGTCTGCGAATCCTAACATATTGTTCTTCTCTTCTTCTTGATTCATAACACCTTTAGGGCACTTAATCCACTAGATTCCCCTTCAAGATACTTTTAAATCTTCATGTTTTTTGATCCAACAAGTTACCAAATTCATGTTTTGAATAATATATAATCACCAACATGAATTTAAATAGCTATAGTTTATTGCCATTAAAGCTTCATTTTCTTACAATTTCACCACTTTTCTCATCAACCACGAATAACCCCTTAAATTACCAATCAAATACCTTCATTCACCACATAAAACATAGCATATAAAGCCTTTATGCAACTGGTACACACACTTGCACACACAAAGGTTTACATAGTACACATTTAATCCAAATCATAACCATAAATCTCATGTTTTCATATTAAAACTCATATAAAAAAAATCACCGCAATAAAATCTATTACTTTAATTCTTGAAGTGTAGGCTTTTACCTTATATGTGGAATCTTTTGGCTTGATTTTACTCCAAGAACACACGAAGAACATACACACTTCTTTCTTTCTCTCTCCTTTCCGTAATTTTCCTTGATTTTCTCTTTTTTTTCTTCTTCTTTCTCTTCTTTTCTTCTTCTTTTATGGCTACCAAATTTCAGCCCTTCTCCACCACCTTAACATGGTTAAAATGAAGACCAATGAGATTTTATTTCATTAAATGCATGGTGGCCCACTTTACACTTGTTGCATCCTTGTTTTTCCACACATTTTCTTAATTGTTTTATAAAACTTATTTAGGAAGGTTTGTATACATGAATATTTCATGCATCCTCTCATGGTTTGACACATGTCCTTGGCCACTAATCACATGAAGCCACACATCTAAATTTTCAACAGTATTTTCAATTTTTCTCAGAAATGACCAAAATTTGGGTCCATATTGAAAAAATATTTTGTTTCACCAATAAATTCTATAAAATTTACTAAATTCAATGGTAACATTCAAAAACTTCACTTATTTCTCAATCCTACAAAATTTGAGGTCAAAATCCCGATCGCGGTCTAAATCTAGAAAATGCCCTTGGAGCCCTGAATAGCCTAATTCATACCAAAATGCTCGTCTCATCGCACTGATAAATTTCCATTCTAAGTGTACCCCTAACCTCATATTTTATTAAAAGTAGTAGCCTTCTAAAAATTTATAGCACGAGGTAGAACAAATTCAAAATTATATCCAAATCCCTACATATTTTTATTGCACCAAAATATTCTTCTCATTACAGTGATTATCTTTTATTCTAGCCATTGATACAAATGCTCATTCTATCAGAAGTAGTAGCTAGTCAAAGATTAAAAATATAGGGTATTAAAAAAATCTAAGTGTCGTGCAAAGATAGAATAATAGAAACAAAAATTTCAAAGTAAAGTGAACATCACAAACAAGGAAAAAAATTCTAAAGTAACTTTCATAGATTATTCATAGCTTGCATATTTCTTGATGCATGAATAAATTGAACTTGCTTAATGCACGAAGTCTACATAATATGTTATATGCTTAAAATATATCATATTTGTAAAGTTAAGTCCTTTATTGGTCTCTGTCTTGTGAGAGAGGAGAAGGGGGACCAAAATTCTTCCATTCCCTATTGGCTAATAGTATTTCATATGCCTTGCATTTGTGAACTTTGGCACATTTTTGCTTGTGATTTGAATTTTTACTAAACTAATTTCGAGATTCCAATGAATATAGCCAGAGGACAATATATGATTATCAAAGCTTGATCTAATTGAATCTCCATTTTCTGATTAGATAAAGTTGTATTTTTCTTTCATTATTTCTAGTAATGTTATCTAGCTCCTTAAGGCAAAGCAATGACTTGCAATGACCCAAAATGATCATTGCAGAGAAAAGGCATGGCAAAAAACGAATAAGGTAGCAGTTAAGAAGTTCCAGGAGATAAATGTAAACTCCAAGCATTGCTTTTGTATATCCAAAAGGAAACTTGTAACATTGTATTTGAGAAATTCCCAAGTACAAATGTTATATAGAAACGCGAAAGAGATGAAAATACAACTTGAAAGCTCATTTTGATGTTATACTATCAGAAGCATTTTAAGATCTAAATTTCCAATTTCTTCCCCGACAATGAATATACTTAAGTCTACAGGTTCTCTTAACATTTAATTATTTTTCTTAATTTTTTGAGTAATTCAATAATTTTACATACCAATTACCAATGTTAAAATGTCTCTTTAACTAGTTATCCAAAATCTAAATGGCAACAATTGACCATACATAAAAGGAGAAATGAGATAGAAAGAGTGTGTAATAATTAAAATTTTTAATTTTGATTAGCTATTGAAAAAAAAAGGTTATTTTAATATTATATATTTAGAAGTCCATAAATTTCTTGATTTTTTAATCTGTGTTTTTTCATATGTAAGGAATAAAAAGAATCGGAGGAGTAAAAAAGAAAACAAAAAAGGACTAACCCCAATGTTAAATAAAAAGAACAATTAAGAAATGATTGAGCAAGTGTACTAGCAAATTAGAAATAAAACATTATTCTAGAAATACTGGCTATCATAGTGAAAATTATGAATGTAAAATATATACTAGCTTCTTCTCACATCAAGCTAAAATAAGCCAAAATAAGGAATAAGAGATGAAAATTAATTTAATAAGTAGAGAAGAAAACTTCTTGCAATCTTCTCCTCAGATGTTGTTTCTCTTTTTAACTTTTTATTCTTTACATATTTTAAAATGAGGAATTATGGGTTGTGCATGTACCTTATCGGAGAAGGAGACGAGCGGCGGTGACTGGAGAAGTAGACGACTAGAGAAGGAGATGACCGGTGATAGCACACGACAAAGCGGCAGACAACACGAAGTAGAAAGAGGAAGTCTAGCGGCGAGGAGTGTTTCATGAGTGTGAGGAAGAAGAAAGGGGAACCGAGAATTGGGAACTGACCGGGAAGTGCTTTGGGAGTGCGAGGAAGAAGAAGGGGGAACTAGGGAGTGGTTTGGGATTCACAGGAAAATGAAAAAGAGTGTGATGAAAGAGAACACTGAGTGTTCAAAAATATTAATTTTAGCAATAGTTAGAAAACCGTCGCTAAGCCCCAGCAATTTACCTACGGGAAACATAACCATCGCCAAACTCCCTATAATTGCTAGTGTTTAGCGACGGTAATTTTAAAATTACACAAAAATTTTTTGGGGGGAAATAAAAATGGAAATGAAAATTTTTTTATAGCTAAACCGTCACTAATTTGCTAGGGCTTAGCTAAGGTTTAATTGTCACTAATTTGCTAGTGATTAGCTACGTCTTGTTCAAACACATCAAAAAATTTAAATTTCATTAGCTAAGCCGTCGCTAATTTACTAGGGCTTAGCTACGGTATTCTAACTTTGCAGAAAATTTTAATTGACCATTGTTGATTTTTCTATGGTTTATGTGTGTGTGTGTGTGTGTGTGTATAATGTACATATAATGCTACATTAATAGTTATAATTGTACATGTATATATGTATAATAACTATATGTATAATTGTAAATAATTAGTAATAATATATTAAATAAAATAAATACACATTGAAGGCGTGGAAAATGGAAAAATACGGAGCATGCAACGGAAGCGAACATGGAAAAACTGGAAAAAACAAGAAGAAGGAGTCCAGTGCAAGGCCGACGCCAACTCCGGCAGCCCTAGCCGGCGCCGGTTGCGCCCTGTCCCAATCCCGAGGTTTTAAAAATTTTACCTCTTTTCCTCATTCTAAGTGTTGGCTGTACCGGAACGTGTGCAACTGGTGTAGGTGTACTGGTAAAAGCCTCTGGTGTGATTCATGCAAGCCTCCTACTCCACCTTTGCATGTATGTGGACGCCAAGCTCTCGGTCTTCCAATATATGGCCTGCCTAACTACCGTTTGGTGAACAACTAAGGAGCTAGGGAATTTTTTGGAGAGAGAGAGAGAGAGAAAGAGACGTCTGGCTTCCACAGAGAAGAAGTCGTCTCAGAGTATGTGTGTTATGACAATAACGATGTATCCAATCCTCCTGTTTAACCTAAATAAAAAATCCTAGGTTAAATTGGATTGGGCCATTGGACTCTTGGTTTAACCTATTGGGCTTAATTAATTATTCTAGTTAGAACCAACTCAATGGCCCAATTAATAATTAATTTTCCAACCCAAATAAACCAGTCTAATTAAATAAGTCTAAATCAGTTTAGTTTCAGGTTAATCCCTAACTATTCAAACTGGGCTAAACCTTAAATAATTAATTAACCCACCAAACCAATTTAATTAATTCTCTCTCCATGTACCTTTATTTTATTCTAGTCCAATAATTAAATTAGGTTACTTAAATAAAATAATTCCATTTAATTTAAGATTAATCCCTTAGCCCGTATTTAATTAGGACTCACAATCTATACTGGGGACCAAAAGACACACCGCCTTGGCTACTAAAATGACTAAAATACCTTTGCCATATAAATAGCTATATTTTGTATTTTAAATATTTCCTAATATCACCATAAGAAAATATTGACCCCAAGGACAGTGCTGCGTTAGCAAAGTCTCCGACCTATAGGTGTAATAACTAAAATACCCCTCTATACATCGCTGTACATTTAGAGAGGAAGAAGTGTACTAACACCTCTCTAAATGACATCTATCATCCTTAGGTCTCTAGTCCAATGATCCACGACTTCCTAGATTGTTTCCGCTTTTCAAGAGAGCTACCTTAAAGCAAACATCCAAGTCATGTTTCCTAGGGCCCTGGATATTTAGATCATTCAGACAACCACAACGGGTAATATAGTATAGAAACTATCGTGTACAGGTCTATCTTAATTAACTAGTCACACATACCCAACATACAAGTATATTGGCCCTACGATAGAATCTCAACTATAGCATATCAAAGTATATGCTTCCAACTTTGTCAGATCACTAACTCACACTCAAGTCGTAGAGTACTAGTCCATACTGTAGCGGTAATAGTCTAGGTTTCTACCATATAGTACTTTTAAGAAACCACTACTACATGTCATATTCTACGTATTTGAAGTATGCTTATGTCATGAAGTGAGTGGACTACTCACTGGCTAAAAGTTAGTCATTCCCCATTTAGAATTCACAACAAATAACCTAGACATGATGAGATTCCCATTCTCATCAATCGGTTAAGAATAAAATTTTATGTGTTAAGTAACCATTGATCCATACCTTACTGTGAAAGACCTCCATTCACATGGATAACTTACTTAAACACAATGGGTCTTTTCCAAAGGTAATTGTGTACACATAAAATTGTAAATTCACAAATAATTTCTGAGAATAATTTTTTTTATTAAAATATTCGATTTTTACATCAGAAATTTAGTTTAAGATGACATATTTCCCAACAATCTCCCACTTGCACTCTAAGACTAAGTAAGTCCGTAGGTGCCTACCCCTATGGCGTCTAAGTGTCTCTTAAAGACTCTCTCAGCCAAAGGTTTGGTGAATGGATCAGCTAGATTGTTCTTGGAGGCAATCTGTTCCACCACGACTTCTCGTCTCTGGATGAGATCCTAGATCAGGTGGTACTACCTCTCGATATGCTTCCCCTTTTTGTTGTTCTTGGGTTCTTTTGATTGTGATACTACTCCAGTGTTGTCGCAATACATCACAACCGGCCTGTCCATGTGTGGCACGACTCCAAATTTTGAAAGGAACTTTCGGAGCCAGACTACTTTCTTAGATACCTCCGAAGCTGCTACATACTTAGCTTCTATGGTTGAGTCAGCAATGTAAGATTGCTTGATACTCCTCCATGAAATGGCTCCTCCAGACAAGGTGAAGATATATCCACTAGTGAATTTTCTCTCATTCTTATCCGCCTGGAAGTTTGAGTCTGTGTATCCTGCAGGAACCAAGTCATCAGCTCTATAAACCAGCATATAATCTCTTGTTCTCTTGAGATACTTGAGTATATGCTTTACAGCTTGCTAATGAACCTCCCCAGGGTTTTACTGATATCTACTAATCAAGCCTACGGCAAAGCAGATATTTGGCGTAGTACACAGCATGACGTATATGAGACTTCCCACAGCCGAAGCGTAGGGAATCCTACTCATCCTATCATTTTCTTCTTGAAACTTAGGACAGTCCCTTGAAGAAAATGATAACCCATGTCTGCAAGGAATTAGAGCTCCCTTGCATGAATCCATGTTGTACCTGGCCAGTATCTTGTCAATGCATGCAACTTGGGATAATCCTAACATTCTATGCTTCCTATTTCTAAGAAGTCTAATCCCAAGAATGTAGCTGGCTTCTCTCAAGTCCTTCATACTGAATTGACTATATAGCCAAACCTTTGTAGATGATAATAACCCTATATCATTTCCAATGAGTAGAATATAATCCACATATAAGACAAGAAAAATCACATTAATGCCTTCAAGTTTCTTGTACACATATGGTTCATCCTTGTTTTAAACAAAACCATAAGACTTTACAGTCTCATCAAAACGAATGTTCTATGCCCTTGATGCATGTTTAAGTCCATAAATGGACTTCTTAAGCTTGCAAACTATATGTTTTTGGCCCTCAGCAATAAAGCCTTTCAATTGGAACATATAGATGTCTTCACTAAGATGGCCATTTAAAAATGTCATCTTGACATCTATTTAACATATCTCGTAGACATAATGACATGCGATGGCAAGGAAGATACCGATGGACTTAAGCATGGCTACCGAGGAAAAGGTTTCCTCATAATCGATTCCTTCTTTCTGAGTATACCCTCTCGCCACAAGCCTAGCTTTAAAGGTTTCCACCTTCCTATCTATTCCCCTCTTTCTCTTGTATACCCACTTACACCCTATGGGTTTTATCCCTTCAAGTGAAGCTACAAGATCCCAAACCTGATTGAGATACATAGACTCAATCTTGGCTTTCATTGCTTCATGCCATAGATTTGCATCATCATCAGCAATAGCCTCATCGTATCTAGTGGGGTCTTGTTCCTGATGGTCGGAGACCAGCTAGAATGCTTCTCCTGTCCATCTCTCCGGAACCCTAGACATTCTCCTACTACGACGAAGCTCTATTTGTACAGGCTCTTGAGGTTGTGCCTCTTCTTGTTCCACAATCGGGTTAGAAGAAGTTGCTTCCGAAAACAACTTCTTCTCAAGTTCCAACCTAGTTGAACCTTTCATAGAAGTACTTTGATCATCCTCTAAGTATCTAGCATTGGTACTTACCAGTACCTTTTGCTCCTTAGGATAATAAAAGTAACCACTCTTTGTCCCTTTTGGATACCCAACAAAATAGCATAATTCTAACATTGATTCCAACTTGTCTCCCTTGACTAGTACATAAGTTGGACAACCCCATATCCTGAGATGATTCAAACTTGGCTTACGCCCAGTCCACTTCTCATAAGGAGTCCTAGGTACTGACTTGGAAGGCATCAAGTTCAGAATATATGCCGCTGTTTCAAGGGCATATCCCCAAAAGGACACTGGAAGAGTAGCATGAGACATTATGCTTCGGACCATTTCCATCAATGTCCTGTTCCTTCTCTCAGCTACTACGTTCTGCTGGGGCGTCCCTGGCACAAAGAACTGGGATACTATCCCATGATGTATCATGTAATTCTTGAATTCACTAAGGAGGTACTCTCTACCACAATCTGATCATAAGATCTTGATCAATTTACCTGTCTGACGCTCCACTTCAGCCTTAAACTCTTTGAACTTGTCAAAAGAGTCAGACTTGTGTCTCATCAGGTAAACGTAACCAAATCTTGTATAATCATCTGTGAAAGTGATGAAGCACTCAAAACCTCCTCTAGCTGGTGTAGACAAAAGACTACATACATCAGTATGAACAAGACTCAATACCTCCTTGGCTCTATCCGTCTTAGGGGCAAATGACCTCTTGGTCATCTTTCCCATTAGGTAAGACTCACATTGAGGCCAATTTTCCAATCTCAATGAGCCCAAGGGCCCATCATGAATTAACCTCTGAATCCTAGTTGAGTTGATATGACCCAACCTTAGATGCCAAGAAAAGAGTCATTGACATTGGTCTTTCTCTTCCTTGTTAAAGGTTCAGATTGAACGTTATTTAATTGATTGTTAATAGGGTTTAAAAAAAATAAATTTCCATACATGTGCCCAATACATAGAATTTCTCCATCTCTACTGATAAAAATACCATAATGGAAAGATACAGAATATCCTTGATTTATTAGTGTTGCAACTAAAATCAAATTCTGTCTAAATCCATGTACATATAAAATATCTTTCAAAACCACTATTCTATTACAATAAAAAATAAGATCCAGCTCTCCCACTGCAAGGGCCCAAACTTGTGCTCTATTTCCCACACGTAGTCCATGTTCGCCCTTCTAGGGTCTTCTAATCTTTCTAAACCCCTACAAGGAGTTACAGATATGATCAATGGCTCTTGAATCAATAATCCAAGTGGGAAGTTGATCTAACCATTGATATAGACTCTAGATAGAGAACATTACCTGTGGGGTTTTTCTTAGCTTGAAGATCCGGACACTAATTTTTTCAGTGCCCCTTCAGTCCACACTTGAAGTATTTTCCCTTGGGTTTGTCTTTGGGCTGGCCCATTGCGTTCCCCTTCTTCTTCTTGAACTTTTTGGATTTGAGCCCAGTTCTAGAAGATGAAGCCTTGGCAATTATAGCCTTTGACTGTGGCTTCATGACCTTCTCCGCCATTTGTAGCTCCTTCATCAACTCAGTCAAACCCATGTTTAACTTGTTCATGTTATAGTTTAACTTGAACTGAGTGAAGGAACCCAGTAAAGATTCAAGAACTATGTCCACTTGGCTCTAGGGGTCAATGACAGCCCCTAAGATTTCTGTCTCCTCGAAAGCAACAATCATCTTGAGCATATGCTCTCTAACTAATGCTCCCTCAGCCATCTTAGTGTTAATGATGGTTCGAAGAGCCTTCTGCCTTGCGGGCCGGCTCATATCCGCGAACATCGTGGCTAATGATTGGGTTATGTCATACGCAGTGGTCATGTGCTCATATTTGGATTGGTGCACATTAGACATTGAGGCTAACATGTAACAATGAGACATCTCATCGGCCTTCTTCCATGCCTTCTCAACCTCATGCTCCTCGATGGTGGAACCCTTCCCGATTACAGGGCAGGTTTCGTACAGGACATACTTATACTCCTCTGCTGTGAGTATTATATCCAGGTTCCTTTTTCAGTCCACATAATTTGGTCCCGTTAGCTTATTCTCTGAGAGAATAACGGCCAATGGACTAAAAGAACCTCTCACTATTTCTGAAAAATAAAAAAATAAAAGAAAAAAGTTTCAGTTTGTGAAAACAAAACAAATATGTGCACTTTATCCTTATTATCAAAACTGATAATAATCAATTTGGCTCTTAGAAAAATCGACATCAGTGGTCATGTGCTCATATTTGGATTGGTGCACATTAGACATTGAGGCTAACATGTAACAATGAGACATCTCATCGGCCTTCTTCCATGCCTTCTCAACCTCACGCTCCTCGACGGTGGAACCCTCCCCGATTACAGGGCAGGTTTCGTACAGGACATACTTATACTCCTCTGCTGTGAGTATTATATCCAGGTTCCTTTTTCAGTCCACATAATTTGGTCCCGTTAGCTTATTCTCTGAGAGAATAACGGCCAATGGACTAAAAGAACCTCTCACTATTTCTGAAAAATAAAAAAATAAAAGAAAAAAGTTTCAGTTTGTGAAAACAAAACAAATATGTGCACTTTATCCTTATTATCAAAACTGATAATAATCAATTTGGCTCTTAGAAAAATCGACATAGCTTCTTGGGAAGATTAACAGTTTCCTAAGTTAAGTGTGTTAACCATCACAAATTAATTTTCCTTCTAGGTAATGATCTAGAAGATAACTCCATCGAGGGGATGGCTGTTTCCTCTCATTTCCTATGGACATACCTCGCACTATGACCTCCAACGAGGGGTTAGCCGATCATAGTACGTGCCCCGGGTTATTAATTATATCCCTCCATTAGATCTAAATCCTTGTGGTATCCCCATCCTATA
Organism: Voacanga thouarsii; assembly: GCA_026120185.1. NCBI lineage: Eukaryota > Viridiplantae > Streptophyta > Magnoliopsida > Gentianales > Apocynaceae > Voacanga > Voacanga thouarsii. Next base: position 659,721 of record JANUWF010001888.1, on the reverse strand, counting down.
CGGGTTCACTCCCAGGGTGACGCGAGTGGACCTATGATCTCTAATGAGGATCGTGATGGAAGCCGTGGGGCCGTTAGAATCCTTCTCCCACTTAGTCTTTTAAAACAAGGGTTTTCTAAAAAATATCCTTTTGAAAATTTCCATTAAGTTTTCCCTTAACTCAAAAATAAAATGTCTAAGTCTATAAAAATCTCCATGTCAAGGCTTATATCCTTTGAGAGTTTTTCCCATGGGCTAATTTTATTTAAGTTAAAAACTTAATGATTTCAAAAAATTTTCCAATTAAAACTTTTTAGAGACTTTGGTTTCAAGTTTATTTGACAAAACATTTTTCTTGTGCCAAAATTAAAACAAAATGGCTTTCTATTTTAACTTCCAAAAATATCTAAATCCAATATATTTTCTATGTCAAAGATTAAATCATTTGAGAAAATATCCAAGGATTAATTTTTGTTCAAATTAAAATAACCACTTAATTTGTAGAAAAATATTTTCCTTGTCAAAACATTCCCAAAGGCTTTGATATTTGAGAAAACGTGCACATAGGTACCAAAATAAGTAGCATGCTAGAAAATAGTAGACGTTTTTCATGCTCTTCTATTTTTTAAACCTAAGTGTCAGATAATAGAATTAAACACTTTAATTAATTAATTAATGGTCTTGTCTAATCCTAAAATTTCTTACTAATATTTTTCATGCAAAAATATTTCATGAATATTAACTATTACAAAAATATTAACTTTGCCTTGTATGGACTCCAAAACCAAAAGAAATTGCAAGAAAAATTACAAGGAAAAATAAAAATAATTTCCTTGGTCCACTGCACCCGCCGCATAGAACCAAGACCCTCCAGAAGCCAACGCACGGACCGGCCTTCCAAAGCCAAGCCAGCGTCGGTCTAGCACTCCAAGCCGGCACAGGTTCCATTCTGGATGTAGGATCAGCAATTTTTTTTTCTTGCTAATTTCCCCTATTTTTCTATACTACTTCTGGTACCATTGGCTCTCCGATTTCAAACCAAATATAATCAACCAAAACCAACAACCACCTATACCCATAAATATTAGGCTTACATGATTTACTAAGAAAAATAATAAATTACAGATTCCTATACCTCCACCCGTGAGGTTTAACAGAGAATCTATTCATACCATAAATAAGCGAAGGATCACAATTTTAATCACACATATGTATCCAGTTTTATTCATCTAGATGCATGCTTCCTATATTTTCACAAAAACCTTCATGCTCTGATACCAATTGAAGGCGTGGAAAGAGGGAAAACACGGAGCACACAACGGAAGTGAACATGGAAAAACTGGAAAAAACAGGAACAGGGAGTCCAATGCAGGGCCGGCACCGTCTCCGGTAGCCCTAGCCGGTGCCGGTTGCGCCCTGTCCCATCCCGAGGTTTTAAAAATTTTATCTCTTTTCCCCGTTCTAAGTGTTAGCTATACTGGAACCTGTGCAACCGGTGTAGGTGTATTGGTAAAAGCCTCTGGTGCGATTCCTGCAAGCCTCCTATTCCGTCTTTGCATGTATGTGGACGCCAAACTCTCGGTCTTCTAATATATGGTCTGCCTAACTACCGTTTGGTGAACAACTAACGAGCTAGGGAATTTTTTGGAGAGAGAGAGACGTTTGGCTTCCACAAAGAAGAAGCCCTCTCAGACTATGTGTGTTATGACAACAACAATGTATCCAATCCTCATGTTTAACCTAAATAAAAAACTCTAGGTTAAACTGGATTGGGCCATTGGACTCTTGGTTTAACCTATTGGGCTTAATTAATTATTCTAGTTAGAACCAACTCAATGGCCTAACAAATAATTAATTTTTCAGCCTAAATAAACCAGTCCAATTAAATAAGCCTAAATCAGTTTAGTCTCAGGTTAATCCCTAATTATTCAAACTGGGCCAAAGCCCTGAATAATTAATTAACCCACCAAACCAATTTAATTAATTCTCTCTCTCCATGGACCTTTATTTTATTCTAGTCCAATAATTAAATTAGGCTACTTAAATAAAATAATTCCATTTAATTTAAGACCAATCCCTTAGCTCGTATTTAATTAGGACTCACGGTTTATACTGGGACCAAAAGACACACCGCCTTGGCTATTAAAATGACCAAAATATCCTTGCCATATAAATAGCTGTATTTTGCATTTTAAATATTTTTTAATATCACCATAAGGAAATATTGACCCCAAGGACAGTGTTGTGTTAGCAAAGTCTCTGACCTACATGTGTAATGACTAAAATACCCCTCTATATATCACCGTACATTTAGAGAGGAAGAAGTGTACTAACACCTCTCTAAATGATATCTACCATCCTTAGGCCTCTAGTCTAATGATCCACGACTTCCTGGATTGTTTCCGCTTTCCAAGGGAGCTACCCTAAAGCAAACATCCAAGTCATGTTTCCCATGGCCCTGGATATTTAGATCATTTAGATAACCACAAGGGGTGATATAGTATAGAAACTATCTTATACAGGTCTGTCTTAATTAACTAGTCATACATACCCAACATACAAGTATATTGGCCATACGATAGAACATCAACTATAGCATATCAAAGTATATGTTTTCAGCTTCGTCAGACCACCAACTCATACTCAAGTCATAGAGTACTAGTCCACGCTGTAGCGGTAGTAGTCTAGATTTCTACCATATAGTACTTTTAAGAAACCACTACTACAGGTTCTGTTCTACGTATTCGAAATACGCTTATGTCATGAAGTGAATGGACTACTCACTGGCTAAAGGTAAGCCATTCCCCATTTAAAATTCACAACATAATAACCTAGACATGATGGGATTCACATTCTCATCAATCAGTTAAGAAAAAAAGTTTATGTGTTAAGTAACCCGTAATCCATACCTTACTGTGAAAGACCTCCATTCACATAGACTACTTACTTAAACACAATAGGTCTTTTTCAAACGTAATTGTGCACACACAAAATTATAAATCCACAAACAATTTCTATTAAAATATTCGATTTTTACATTAGAAACCTAGTCTAAGAGGGCATACATCCCAACAATAGCTAAAACATTAGATACTATATCTATAATATAATACATATGATTACTTTAGATATCTATTATATACGTATATATATATATATATATATATATATATATATTAGCATATATGAAGAGGGTGTATATGTGTTAGTGTATATATATCTAATATTATAAAAATCATATACTATAACTACACACATATCCACATACACACAAAATCAAACATTTAAACTTTTTTTATAATTTTTTATTTTCATATACACAAAGTTAATAATGAATTTTAAATATATTTGTGAATATAAACTTTACAAAAAAATTATAGATTAGCGACAGCGTTTACGAGGGTATAGCTACAAATTAGCAATGGTAAAGGGTACCATAGCAACACTCTCGCCAATTAGAGAAAAAACACTCTGCCATTGCAAAGCTGTCTCTTCTTCGTGATGGCTTTGCTACGGTAAAATAGTCGTCGCTAAAACATTGCTATTAACTACGACTTAGCGACGACTAATTAAATATCCTACAAATTTAAATTAATTTTTGAATTTTTGATAGCCGTCGCTAAGCTATCTCTTATTAGAGATGGTTTAGCAGCGGGTATTTTGAGTTAATCTAATATTAAAAAAGACGTCACTAAACCATTGCTAATTAGAGATGGTTTAACGACGGTTGGTAGGCAAATACCAAAAAATTAAATTTATTTTCATATTTGGTTTTGTCATTGCTAATTTGTAGCTAATTAGAGAGCATTTAGTGAAGGGTATCCTTGCCGTCACTAATTAGCTGTAGCGTGTTTGCTGTTGCTAATTAGCGACGGATCTGTAAGTGTTGGTCAAACTTATGTCACTGTTTTTTTATCGTCGCAAAGTAGCAACAGTGTTTTGACCGTCGCAAAATGCCATCGCAAAAAACCTGTTTTCTTGTAGTGGTACATTTGTATGCATTTTATCGATTTTGTGGGAGGAGATAATTAACAAAGGACTTGCATACAATAGTTAAATGTGTTTGTAATTATGGTGAATGTTTAATCTTTGTCTACTAGAATATCTTATCTATATATGTAGTAATTAATTAGGTGTTATAGAATAAGGCATTTTTACAAAAAAATATTGTTATAAATGTTATTTGCATTGAAAGTATCTTTTATTAATGGAATTCAAATTTCGATTTTGAAGGGGACTTAAATATGTTTCTAAGAAAATTTCTATCCTAAGAATGCTATTTGAGAAAAACTTATTTGGTTAGAAATTTATTCTTGAAAATATAACGTTTGGATTAGGATTCATTCCAAATCCCTAACCCTAATTATCCCTTATCTCTATTCTTATTTCTCGCAACTATCACTCCCTCTCCTCTCTACTCCAACAATTTTCCCCCCTTTCTCCAAGAACCCTAACCCCAGTTCTTGTAGAAGAAACTTGTTCCTCGATTTTAAAAGACTGTCCGACATAATTTCTCCTCAAGAAAGTTAAGAAAAATCTCAACTTTCCTCTCATCATGAATGTTGACACTATGTTCTATTGCTGGAAAATTTTCGTGCCATCTTGGGGTAATCTTTTGCATGAATTTCAAATGGATCTTGCTAGGGCTTGGCTTAGTGAGTTTCTTTTACAAATTGTATACTTTATGAAATGTTTTTCAAAAGAAATAGAGTAAAAGAACTCATCTTCCTGCCATGCAAAAATAGTCTATGCTTACTACAATTTTCTATGCAATATTATGTAATCTCTATGATCTAAATCATTATTATTTTGATTGAACATTTTTGAGATATTATATTATTTAGGATTAAATGATAAATTTTGAATGCAAATCCATGCTTGGATTCAAAGTATAACCTCTCAGAAAATTGCAGCAAATTCTTCACACTGCCATGATGAAAAGCTGCTTGTACGTGTGCTATTGGCTTTCTGATTTGTATATGTGTTTCATCCAAATTATGCTCTTGTTTTAGGGGAAACTTTAGGTTGAAATTGCAAGTGATATCTTGTCCTAGAATGTTGGAAGTTTAGGTGAGCATTGGGCAAATGTTTGCAAATAGAAAATCCCTCTTGTTGCACCCATGCTTGTGATTACTTAATCTGAACATTTTTTAGACGTTTTAATCATTGGTTGCTGGAAATTTTTATGGTAAGCATAAGTATACATACTAAGATTAAACCATTGTGATTTTGGATCATTTAGGAAGGTGTACATAGATGTTTTCTCTCAGAAACACAAACCTATAGTTGCTGAAATTTCTATAGCTAGCTTAGACTTTGGAATGAATTTGGGAATACAACCATTTTCCATATATAGGGAATTGTTTAGAAGACCTTACAACTGAAAATTTTTGGAAAGTAATATCCTAGAACTTATGGGACTATATTCTTGAACCAAAGATGTCTTTGAACAAATAGTTTCACAAGGTTTCTCCTTAAGACTTCAATTACTTATGTTAGATGAATGTTTCGTATGTATACTTGCAATTCATGTGTGTTATTCAACCTCTTATTGAGATATTTATACTTTGATTAATTATGTAGGATTGATATGGTATTATGAACCTAAGTGTGATTATTGTTGACTTAGTTGTATTCTAGAACTATGTTTAAGGTTAGGACACTTTGTCTAGAACATATGTAGGCAACTTAACACTCACGTAACTTTTCATGATAGATGTGGAAGGACTAGAAAGTAAGAATCTTCTTATTAATCTAGGGATTTAATAACTAGTGCTTGGAACAAGGTAAGTCATGAAACACATTATGCATGAGTTAAATTTAAAAATACTTCTAAAATTGTGAAGTATGAATTAGGAGCCATGCATAGGAATTTATAAATTGTTTTGAAAATCAAATTATGAATTTACTTCCATGCATGTGTTTGCAAAAGTCATAGCATGAATTATGAAAATATTGGGTCAATTTATTATGAACTCCTATATTTTGAATTTGATTATGAAAATACCATACCTTATATAAACTTTGGAAACATTATGATCAATTATATATACTTAAACCTTAGGGAGATTGCATGATTTACAAAACATTTTCAGGTTGAAAAATTTATACATGTTTTGGAACTCATCTTTTAAAAATATTTTGAGTTAACCCTTGTAGGAAACCTGCTATGGGAGTTATCTTGACATATGAACACTAAGGCGTTGAGTATTCAATAGGGGCAAGACTCATGGTCAAAGATAGAACTAGCCCTCGCCCCTGCCCCCGTCCCCTTCCCCCACAAAAATTTTTAAATCTCATATTTTACCCAAAAAAATTTTAAAATTTTTAAAAGATCTTTTAAAACTTTGTATTTTGCCCCCTCAAAAATTTTTTAAAAATCATAATATTGTCCTTCTATATTTTTTATCCCTCCAACTCCAAATCCCTGGTTTTGTCCCTACTCCTGGTACTAGTTCATATTAGATTGACGGCAACTTTCAATAGATTAGTTGTCTTCAAAAGGTTGCCACTTTCAAAATTTTAAAGTTTTCCTTATAAATTTTTAATTTTTTAAAAAAATCTTTAAAAAATTTATATTTTGTCCCTTCTCAAAAATTTTCCCTTAAAAAGTATAATATTAGTTCCTTAATATAATGCCCGCCCCTTCCCCCAATCCCAAATTCCTAATTCTATCTATTGAGCCAGTCCTTAACTAGTGACAATACATTTCTTCATATGTTTCTCAATTATTATGGTGCTCTTGTGTAAGATTCATTCCTCTATTTATATTAGGGGTGTTTACGGTTTGGGACAGTTCGAGAATTTAGAAATCTCCAGTACCGTCCCAAAATTTTGATTCTTTCATATTTATAATACCAGTCCCGAACCGCAATTTTGAGATGGGACGGGATGGATATTTTTAGTTGCGGGATGGATATTCGGATCTTCAGTTCTAATGGAATAAAACTGTTCCAGTTCGGTTTTCAAATATTTTTTAACATTTTTTTACAAAAAATATTGTTATCCACAAATTTAAAAAATACATGTTAATAATTCTCTAATTTTAATCTAAAATAAAATTTTAAAATAAAACTAAAACAACTTCTATGACAATTTATATAATAATCTATGTAATCTAGTTATATAATCTATATATACCATATAATACTATATTATATAATCTATATATATATATATATATATATATCAGATAATACTATACTATATAACCTATACATACATATTATATATACAATATAATATACATATAATATACTATATAATCTATTATATACTATGCATTTAATAAAAAACACCCTCATCATTCTTTATATATATATATATATGATTATATATATTTGGTTCTAATTTTGATTCTTCGATTTGGTACAATTTGGGATGATTTTCACACATTTCAGAACAGTTCTCAGTACGGATATTACATAAAAATTTTTGGGACAGTTCGGTTCGGAAAAAGTCAAAAGTCAACAATTTTTTCGGTTCTGGTTATTTTCAGTCTGGTTATTTAGATCAATTCAGTTATTCTCCAATCCTATGAGCAGCCCTAATTTATATGCTGCTCCAAAAAAATAATGATGTGATGTTTGTTAGGGATTATTTGATATATAGGGAGTTATTTCATGTGTATCCCAGCTACCAAAAACAATAACTAATGAAATATCATGATATTTTATATTTAAAGCGTCAAATGATGTATTTCCATCCCAAGAGGGGAAAACATTAAATTCAAAATAGAAAACAAAATCAAACCATTAAATTCAAACTTAATTAATCAAACGATTAAACAAAATTTAAAACTCTACAAATATAGAAAGTAATAGTTTTGTTAATTGTAACATGAGATTATTTCGTGTGAGTAGGGCTGTCAATGAGTCAGGTATACCCGGACCTGAATCCGTTTATAACGGGTCTGGTAGCAGTATTTTTTTACCTAAACTTGTACCGGACCCATTTAATCAATATAATCGAATTCGGGTTTGGAACTATAGTACCCATACCCGATTAACCGATTAATATAATATATTATATAAATTATAAATTATATATAATATAATATAATATATATTTTATATTTTATATATTATATTATATATAAAATATATTTTGTTTTATGGTTTTTTGAGACTAGCAGCCTTCTTCAGACTTCATCTTCACCTTCTGTTTGCAATTGTAGCAGCCGCACAAGCATAACACACACAAACAAAACACTGCCTTCTTCATTTTCATTGTTCACCAACACTCAGCCTTCTTCATCTTCACCTTCTGTTTACGGCAGCAGCCACACAACACACACAAACACTGCCTTCTTCATCTTCATTCTTCACTGACACAGAGCCGCTGCCACTAAGACACAAACACTGCCCATATGGCCACACCCACAGCAACACACACACCGAGCCACCGCCGACACAAACATTGCCCACGCCTTCCCCGCCGACACTGCCTTATTCACTCTTCTCTTAGTTCTCCCTAGAGCTGTAAACGAACCGAACGTTCGCGAACAAAAGCTCGTTCGAGTTCGTTCGTGTTCGAATAAGGCTCGTTTGTTTAATAAACGAACGAACTCGAACACAAACTCGAGCTCGAATAATAAACGAACGAACTCGAACACAAACTCGAGCTCGAATAATAAACGAACGAACTCGAACATGTTCACGAACATATTCGAACGTTCGCGAACATATTATATATATATATTTAAATTGATTATATTTTATTAATTATTTTATTTATATTTTATAATATTAAGATTTATTAAGAATAAATCTTATATTATAATTATAATATTAATATTAATATTAATAATATTATTATATATTTATTTAATATTATAATATTCAATTATTTTTAATTAAACTTTGAATTATTATTTTTATAAATTTTAAAATAAAAAATATAAAATAAACGAACTCGAACAATTCGAACTCGAACGTTAATCGAGTTTTTCGAACTCGAACTTAAACGAACTCGAACATTATCAAACAATAATCGAACGAACTCAAACACGAACTCGAGCTCGAATAATAAACGAACGAACTCGAACAGCGTTCGATTATATTCGAACTCGAGCTCAAAAATGTGATGCTCGGTTCGTTCGTGTTCGAATACAGCTCTAGTTCTCCCCACAAATCTGAGAAGTACATATTCTCCCCCACAAATCTGTTTTTACACATATTTTTCAGGTCAGGTATACCCGATCAGGATCGGATCCCTGCATACGCAGGTATGTGTCTCTTCATTCCATACTCGGTGAGTATTCGAGCCGAGTTTGGAACTTTTTCCTTTAATCAGGTCCGAGTCCGGGACAGTGACAGGATTACCCGGACCCGATTGGACACGTTTACAGCCCTACATGTGAGATGCCCCTCTAGCACTCAAAAAATAGAAAACTAAAATCGAAGATAGTAATGATTTTTCAAAAGGTATACTCCCTTTTTTTTTAATTAATTCAAAGCACCAATATAATATTAACATTACATGAGAGATTATATTAGCTGAAAAAGTTGTTATTAGGCGATAAAAATGAATTATAATTGCAATAGTTAAAAAATAGATTCGAAAGAAAACTAATACACTATCTGTTTTTTTAAAAAAAGTTTTTTTCAGTCCCACCTACATTAAAATCCTATGAGAATGAGGACATGTCAATCAAATGTGTATCTTTTAGGGACAAAACCAGTCATTCTAGTATTATGAAAACTAAAGGATATGAAAAGTGTTTTGAAACAATAGAGGAATAGTAAAATGACTATTTTGTCCCTTTGAAAATCGGCACAGTCCCATTCTCTTCGAATTTCAGCGTGGTGGGATTAAAAATTACTAAAAGAAATAATAGGGGACTAAGGAAAAAAAAATGAGATCAATATATAGGATTGGTAAAATAGTTCGTGAATAAATTTTACAAATTCATTAATTTATAGTTATCCGAAAGCACAAAGAAATACAGTTTTCAAAAAATATTACGTCTCTTTTTTAATAGGAATGATAGATATATTTTATTTTATTTTATTTTATTAGGAAGGATTTGGAGATGGAGATAACATTTCTCGAAAAATAAATACTTTATATATTAAATATAGTGCCTGTATTTCTTTCTCTTTGCAAAACCTTTTTTTTTTTTTTAACACTTTTAGTGTAAAATATATAATATTATTCGTGTTTGTTTTAATGAATTCTATTCATTACCAGAGTGTGATAATTTGTTACGATGTAACTAATTGTGAGATTTTTTATCCTTAGGTTTGTTATTCTAAAAATATTCATAAAACTTGTAAAAGAATTTTATTTCTAACAAAGTTATTAAAACATATATTATTTATATCAGATACCAGATGTAAATTGTATTATGAGTCTTTTTTTTTTTTTTTGGTTATATGACATGATTTTTTAAAAATATTAAAAATATTTATAAATATATTTTGTAAAATTGGTTTTGTAATATGAAAGATGTTCATACATAGATTTTGTAAGACTTTTTTTAATACCAACAAAGCTATAATGCGAGGTATCAATGTCGATGTTGAATGCCTGACTTTTTCCTTAGCAGAGCCATAACTCTAAATTAGAAGAGAATAAAAATATTTATATCTTATGACAAGAACACAACAGAATGTCTTCAAAATAGATAATTATATTATATTATATATAATAACGTTATCTTTAGTCGATCCGTTGCAACGATTACTTTAAGCCGAAGTCGATACGAATTCTACCAAACAGACGATGACGTTAAGAAAATCTTCAACTAATGTACTCGGTCAATATCGGAACCAAGAGCCAATGAGTCATTACCCCCATATCACTGCACGATCAGTAAAATACTACCGTTCCTAACTGCCAAGGACGAGCCATGAAGCGGAATTTTCTCCATGTTCGGATAGTCGGCAGCCACGCTGTAGCAAGCATAAAATGAGCAAGGAGCCCCAGAATGAAGAACCCAACAACAATCACCACAACCAAATTACCAAATTTCTTCTAGTTTTCAATTCTTTTTCTATATTTTCTTTATAGCTTTGTTTACAACTTTCCTTACAGCTTTACTTATAGCTTTGTTTATATTTTCTTTACAGTTTTTTCTTACTCTGTTGATTACCAGCTTTTTGTTTGTATGTTGCTTTGATTTCAAATTCTAGTACTTTTGTATTTATTCATCATCTCAATCGAAATACACTGTTTTCAGTCCTAATTTGCTTCCGCATGTAATATTTCTGCTTTCTTAGACCCTTTCTATAGTGAGTTCAAGGAACCCACATTTTTTAAAAGGCCCGACTCACCAATTCATCTTTCCGTTGGACTGTTTATATTCATTGGAAGAGTAGCCGATCGACAGTTCCATCGGCTCCCCTTTTCGTAAGGCAACATAAATTGGCACACCCAGTAGGACCAATGGTAGTTGTTGCATGCAATTGCATTCAGAACGCGTTATGTCCAATTCTCAACAGCAATCCTCAGGACCTTTATCGAATCCCTCTGATCGGCCTATAGTTTGGGCTTTACGGGGAGCATTTGATCTTACAGTGACGATGTCCGGTAACGCCCAGGTCACCATCCCTGAGCAATAGGGGACACAGTCCTCATCTTCTCCCCAAGTGTCCCAATTGACACTCACATCTTTAACTACCATACGACAGGCCATGAAGCAGTGTACATGTGAACTCATTTAGAGCGTTATTCCTCAGTTCGCCACAGTGTTCCAATCTCTGCTTCAAAACGAGCTTCATAATTTTGAACAAAGGAAAAATCCTCATGGGACACCTCAGGTAGGTATGTACTCTCCCCCCTCATCCATTGTTGCACTATCTTATGGGTCAGTACAATTGTTGCACCGGGAGTAGCCTATGCCAACGCCTAGGGGGCACCAGGGGAGTCCGGGGTTAAATGCACCCGGCATGGCTCCTACGGAACCTTTCCTAGAAAAAACTCCACTATATCCAGTCGCAGGGGCCCAGGTGCCGATGGGGGCATAGGTATATTACTACCAGGATACATCTCCTAACAAGAATGCTTGTTCCTAGTACGGAGGACCCCAAAGTTATGTTGCAGCTGTCCTTGCCGCATATTCTGTCACGGCAATCGCTTATCCAATGTAGGGAGCAGGGTACCCTAAGATGGCTTCATTACTAGGACAAGGTTCTTGATCGACTGTGATAAGTTCCCCCATGCAGAAACAACAGCCAGTACTATCAGCCGACATCAACTCAATGACTGAGGCGTCATATCGTCAAGCGAGGGATCGACCGGTGTATCAGAAGCCTTATCCCGAATGAGTGGATTCTATGGTAGTGCCACGGCAAGGATTTAAGTTGCCTGAGTTTTCCACGCTCTCTGGAGAGGACAACAAGTTAACTATGAAGCATATAAGGAGGTTTATGGCACAATGTGGAGAGTTCGGGAATAGTGACTGGCATAAACTGCAATTATTATTATTTTTTTGTCCTTGACAAGGGCAGTGTTTACTTGGTATGCAAATTTGACTCCTAATTCCGTGTACTCATGGGCAGATATAGAACGAATTTTTCATGATTGTTTCTTTAAACCAGCACCTGAGGTCTCCATAGCAAATCTGTTGGCAATCAAGCGGAAATCATCCGAAGGTGTAGTAGAGTTCATTAAGTGCTTTCAGTAAATTAAAGCCAAATGCACCACTCAATTGCCAGAAATAGAGTGTGCTAGAATAGCCATCGATAGAATGCATCTGCAGCTCAAAGAGCTTCTTATTCTTTAGGACTTTTTTGACTTATCCCGTCTATTGTCTCAGGCCGTCAGAATAGAGGAAATAATCAAGGAGAAAGAGAAAAGGCAATCAGTTAAGTTTTCTCAAGGGTAAACTATGATATCAGTGGTGAATGATGTTATGGATAATGAGGAGGAACAATTACTGGAAGTGATGGCGACGGAACTAGTGAAATGTACGTCTTACACTTGTCCTTTTTTTAGACCTGGCAAAGGGAAGAAAGAAACTTCTCCTACGGGGCCATTCACATACACATTTGATGTATCAAGCACGGAGCAAATCTTTGATCTGATGGTTAAAGACAAATACATTCGTCTACTTTTCGGCCACAAGGTTCTGGGCCCAAAGGAATTGAAGGGTAAGAAATACTGTAAGTGGCATAACTCATTTTTTTCATAATACCAATAGCTGTGTTATTTTCAGGAACATAATACAGAAGGCCTTACAAGAAGGAATGATAAGATTTGTTGATAAACGTGAGGAAACCTTAATCGATACAGACTCATTCCCAATGGTTGATGCAAGTATAGTACAGACATGTAAAGAAGATGTAGAGCATGAGCCGGGAAATTCTTTTGTCAAGAAGCAGTCCAAGACCTTTGAGGGGGAAAGAACAATGTTTCAATGACTGGACAATTGGTCGTCAGTTTTCACTCAGCTTATAGTTCCGACCTTTGCGGCTCATTTCCAAGGAAAAGATGAGAAGTTTACAGTATATGTACCTCATAAAGAGCCATTTTTCCTGGGCCATCGTTCCCAGTTTACAAAAACTCAGAAACGACGGGAACAAAGGAAATGGGCTCAGTTGAAACAAGCATTGGAGTAATGGTCAGATAGATAAGTATGTACTTCCACCAATCAGAACATGCTCAGCATTCTCCTATCACAATTTCAAGCGAGGGCTGAGCAAGAAACGGTGAAGAAGTATTACTATACAATGGAAGAAGCGCCCGTTGAGCTCATTGAGTTTAAAATGCCACTGGAAGGGCAGTTTTTTTTTATCCCAACGGTAGAATATACCAATCACCTTAAGCCGTTGTACATCAAAGCACATATCAACAAAAGACATTTCTCTCGAGTTTTCATCGATGGAGGGGCTGTGCTGAACGTAATATCATTAGCAACCTTAAGGCATTTGGGTAAGAATAAACACGATTTATCTCCTACAGATATCCAAATGCTTAATTTCACCTGTAGCCAAAGCAGAAGGGGTCATCACATTTGAGGTGGCTGTTGGATCTAAGGTTAGTAAAACTGTTTTCTTTGTAATCACGACAAAGCCGGCTTATTCTATCTTACTAGGTAGGAATTGGATTCATGCGAACTATTGTGTTCCGTCAATGCTTCACCAAATAATGCTGATTTGGGATGGAAAATGAGTGGAAATGATACTAGCCGACCCCAATCCATTCTCAGTAGAAGTGTCTATGAACGAAGCTGTGTTCCACCGCTCTACCTTTGACTCGAGCCATTACTCTAAACTTACCATGGCTCATAATTAGATCACAATGGCAGGGCTGGAAGGTCAATATCTAAAAATAGAGGACCCTGACATTCGGCGTGCACTTGGTTTCATTACTCAGGACCCATTAACGAAAGTGGATATCGGGGAACCTAGGGGAAATAGAACTACAAAGGTAATCTTGTGCTTAACACTCGATCAGGGAAATGCTTTAATGATCCTGATTCGTAGGTACAAAGATTGTTCTGCATGGGATTATCATAAAATTTCAGGATTGGATAGAGGCATTGTGGAGCATTTCTTACCAATTAAGAAATGTTTCGAGCCTCATAAGTAGCCTGCCCAGTGTTTTAATCCCGCTCTTTTACCCAGGATCAAAGAAGAAATTAAGAGATTACTTCGGTGTGGTTTCATCTATACCTGCCGATATGCAGACTGGGTGTCCAATATTGTGCCCGTCATTAAGTAGCTGCGGGTTTGCGTTGACTTCAAAAATATGAATTTGGCCACACCAAAGGATGAATACACCCTGCTGATGGCCGATATGTTGGCAGATTCAGCAGCAGGAAATAAATTTCTAAGCTTCATGGACGAATACTCTGGGTACAACCAGATATTCATAGCCGAAGAGGATACTAGGAAGATAGCTTTCTGATGTCCGGGGTCTATCGGTTTATTCGAATGGTTAGTTATGCCCTTCAGTTTGAAGAATGTTGGAGCTACTTTTCAGAGAGTAATGAACCTCATTTTCCTTGATCTCATTGGTAAGACTATGGAAGTTTACATTGATGATTTAGTGGTTAGGTCACCCACTTTTTCACAACACCTACAGTGTTTAGAGCAGGCTTTCCTTCGAATGCGCAAGCATCGGTTAAAAATCAACCCAGCCAAATGCACTTTTGGAGTTTCAGTCGAAAATTTCCTCAGGTTCCTAGTGTATCAAAGAGGGATTGAAGTGGACTAGAACAAAATAAGGAATATTCTACAGGCAAGGTTACCGCAATCCAAAAAAGAGCTCCAAAGTTTCCTACGAAAGATCAATTTCTTACGACTCTTTCTGGCAAACGCTGCAAGTAAGTAGAAGGTGTTTTCTTTTTTGCTCCAGTTAAAGTCGTTTCTAGAATTCATTTGGAAACTAAGGCACCAAGCGGCCTTTGATCAGATCAAGATGGCTTTGTCACAACCACCGATCTTAATGCTGCCACGAGATAAGGTACCCTTGAAATTGTACATTTCGGCTGCTTAGAAGTCTATCGTCTGTCTGCTAGCTCAGGACGATGCACAGGGGGTTGAAAGAGTAGTGTATTACCTCAGCTAGAATCTGACGAACACCAAGACCAGGTATTCTCCTATTAAGAAACTATGCATGTCTTTATATTATGCATGCATGAAGCTAGAGCACTATCTATTACTTAGGGAAGTGTAAGTCTTGTACAAAATTGATCTCGTCAAGTATCTGCTAAACCGCTTATGTTGCAAGGACGTTTGATGAAATAGGCCATTAAGTTACATACTTTTTTCCTAACTCATTTGCTTTTGAAAATAATGATAGGTCAAGCCATAGTCGATTTCTTGGCCGAACATCCATGCTTAGAAGTACCCAATCCTGAAAAAGAAGGGGTACAGGGGTACATTTCATTCAAACCATGGAAGTTGCAGCTCGATGGATCTAACACTCAGTATAAGGCATGTACCGGGTTGGTCATTGAAGCCCCTTGCGGACGACAAGAAAAAATTCTGTTTGAATTAAGTAAAGGGGCCTCAAATAATCAGGTGGAATATGATGCTCTCATCTTGGGACTTCGAATCTTGAAGGTTTTAGATGCACAAATGGTCAGTATAACAGGGGATTCTCAAGTTGCCATCCGACAGATTTCAACAGAGCATAAATGCACTAATCCCGTGTTTTCAGACAAGCTACAAGAAGTGAAAGCATTGTTGCAATACTTCCCGAAAGTTATCTTGACTTATGTTCCTCGAGTTGGGAACTAGGAGATAAATGATTTAGCTTAAATGACTTCAGGTTTTAAGAAAAGAGTTGGGGCGGTAATATGTCAGCTGATATTGGGAGAAGAACATGAAGAAGACTAGCGTTCCGATATCATTTCATACTTACGGAAGCCTACGGGTCAAGTTTCACGGGAGCTAAAACGTAAGGCATTGAATTTTGTGCTGATCGGGAATGATCTATTCAGAAGAAGCCATTCAGGAGTTCTATTGAAATATTTGTCGAAGCAAGAAGTAACACAGGCATTAACCGAGGTGCATGAAGGCCTATGTGGCGCTCATTAGGCAAGTCCTAAGTTGAAATGGACAATACAACAATATGGATTTTACTAGCCCTCTATGACCATGTATTGCGTAGTGTACGCAACCGGATGTAAGGCATGTCGAAACATGGCCCTTTGGTTCATGTAGCCTCCACTGACTTGCATTCTATCATCAAGCCATGGCCGTTCAAGGGCTGGGCTCTAGAGGTCATCGGTAAGATTCACTCGCCATCGACCAAAGGGCACACCTTCATTTTAGTGGCAACCAATTATTTTACCAAGTGGTTAGAGGCATAGGCTCTAACCAGAGTAACCCAATCTGCCGTTATCACTTTTCTTCAACAGAACATTCTTTTCCGATTCGACATACCTGAAACCATAACGACTGACCAATGAACTATGTTCACAAGACATAAGGTACTCGACTTTTTAACTCAATTCAAAGCTAAAATATTACATTCATCTCTGTACTATGCACATGCCAATGGTTAAACTAAAGCTACAAATAACACTTTGATCAATATGATTCGTAAGTCATTGCAAGATAAACCCAGAATGTGGCACGAAACACTTCATGAGGTACTATGGGTGTATCAGAATGCTTTCAAGACTGCTACAGGGTTCACTCTATTTCGGCTAATATATGGACATGATGTGATGCTATCCGTTGAGTTATCATTGCAGTAAGCCCGAGTAGCTTGCCAACAATGTTTGTCAGTTGAAGACTACAAATTGGCCCTGGCTATGAGTTTGGACCAAGTTAAAGAGGACCGATGAACAGCATTAGAAAATATCGGAAGGCACAAGGAGATGGTAACGAGAGCCTACAATCGGAAAGTGCGGTGAAGGGGTTTTCAAGTAAGAGACATGGTTTGGAAAACCATACTACCAATCACACCAAAAGATCCACATTATGACAAGTGGTCTGCTTTATAGGAAGGGCTTTTTCTTGTTACACAGGTTTTTGATAGAAGTGCCTATCGACTGATGACACCCAACGAAAAGGAAGTAAATAATGCCATAAATAGTAAGTATTTGAAATTTTTTTACCCTACATTCTGGGAGGGAACCATGGTAGGATAAGAGTAAAAAAAAAAAATAATAAGTAGAGAAAAACAATAGAAGAAAAAAAGAAATATGTTTGCATTCATACGAAACGATTGATCACAAATAAGAACCGATCAGATGGCTGCTACATTTGAAAAAAAAAAATCCAGGAAAAAAAATGACAAAGTCAATCTTCTTCAGAAGGAGTGTGAGGCATCTCAATCGATTGGGTGAAAGGAATTATGACGAGCCGATCTGAATCTTTCTCAGGCAGAGCAGTCGCCATTAGGGTTCCCTCATCTTCTTCCGCCTGGGTAGTCGGTTCTTCTGAGACTAATTCTAGTTCAACGGCCGATTCTTTAGTAGGAGGTGGACAAGGTTCAGTATCTCCAACTTGAGTACCCAAGGATCAGCTTCATCGGGACTATGGAAGAAAATGGCCAGGTAAGACTGAAAATTATCCCACGAAGATGTATGCTGGTGAACAATTTGTCTGAATGTTACAATTCCATTTGGAGTAGTTCTTCCTTTGCTTCCAACATGAGTTGTTCATTCCGAAATCTGGCCGCTAACTCTTCTACGAAGGAGGCCATTTGCTGACAAGTGCTCTTGGCCTCAAGCTTCTCATCTAGAGCCCGCCTTTCGGAATCTAATTCCGCATGAAGTGCTCATAGTTGTTTCTCAAGCCCTTCAATTCTTTCAACCCTATTGGAAATCTTAGCTCGAAGGACACTTAGGCGAGTAGAGGCTTCTTGGAGATACGATTGCAGAAAAGCTTCCTGCTCTCGGAGCACCTCCAAGGCTTGGAGTTGGTGTGAAGCTTCATTCTGCCTGTTTTGGGTATCGAAAAAGAAGCGTTGGGTGAACTGCATATGCCCAGGTAATTAGCCAATAGGCGCTTCAATTCTATAGGGACATCGGAATCGGCTGATTGCGTAAGTAGCAAGAGGGCTCGGTTGATGGCGTCCTAGGAAGATTGACTGGTTGGCAAGTTAGCTCTCATTAGACTACGCAGAAATTCCAGCGCAACAACCTTAGTTGTTATTTGCTGGGACGGAGTAGGTTCTTTTGAAGGCTCAGGGGCCACTTCTACAGGAGGCGTGACAGGCTTGTTGACTACCATTTTCTCTGAAGTAGGCACTTCGGCCGTACAGGCAGCAGCCGGTGAAGGCGAAACAGCCAAAGTTCCTTTCTCGACCATTGTTGTTGCTGCAGGTGATAAGGGAGGCATGGTTACTGATGACTCGATGAGAAGTCAGAGATAACCAGTTGACTGGTTTTCAGTTTCTGCAAAATGAGGAAATATGAGGTTAGCTTTGAGTTAAAGTTGAAAGCAAGTTGGAAAAAATGTGTTTAGCACATATTCAAACCTTGGCAAATGTCAGAGTATGGGTGGCCTACCACATTTTTAACTTCCTAAGTAGGGGGAGGACGGTTTCTTCTTCTTCTTCTTCCTCATTGCCAAGTGGAAGAATAGGGCTCTCTTCACTGGCGGCATCCATAACAATGGCATGGCGATCAGACTAGCATTTGCTTTACTCTGTTTATTTTTCTTTGGTGCAGATGTTTCCATTACCGCCTATGCCGATCCAGCCAGTTTGAGCAACCACGTCTCCACAAGGACGGAGAAGAGCATCTCGCTTAGCAGTCGCTACCACAGGTTGAAATTGGGTGTGTCCTCTCTAACAACCTAAAAACGATGATACTCAAAGGAACGAAGAATGGTTAGGGACCTATAAGCTAAAGTATGCATATCCTCAGCCGATAGGACAGGTATGACATTATGAGATGAAATATGACCAGGATTTGCAGGAATGTTCTGAATTAACCCAAATTGTCGAGAAAAGCAATGAGGGTTGTACCATTCACAAGAGGACTTGGTACTTCGGGCACCTGGTATGGCCCTTAGAAAAAGTTCTTGGGAACATAGTATTCTGGCCCAGATAGTCTCTTGGGAGGCTTTCGGTGCATTGGCAAGCTTCGTCAGCCAGAAAAGGTCGGTCTCCTAGGTAGAGTAGGGAAAGAAGTGGGGTGCATTTTAGAGACGATTCTGATAAAGGTAGAACATAATGGTACTGGCAGAAGACCTATTTACGTGAGTCCTCAATATCCGATAACCTGTAGCTTGGTTGGCAGAATCCGCGGAGTCCCCAGGGAGATTATTGATGCCGAATTGGGGAATGTATTGGTAAAGCCATAGCTGCATGACCTAGAAGGGGCCGCCAAGATTGGTTGGGTCACCCCAACCGATAGGACCAAGGTTATCTAGTTTATTAGTCGATAAACAAAAGCCAGCACCAGAGAGGCCAGGTCACATTGCCTCTTCTTCCTCAACAAAGTCGATACGTAATATAAGTACTTGTTACTTATCCCCGCTGAGTGAGAGCAGAGGGTGTATTTGCAGAGCCACAGTCATAGAAAGGAGGACTATTCTTGCTCTGAAGGAACGGTGTCTACGCCTCTTTGGCCGACCATAAAGTTTCCATAGGAAATAGTAGACTTGTCCAGATGGGCTTCAATGGCAGACAGGTTCTCGTTGTCGTGAAGGGTAGGAATTTCATCTCCATCACAGCAGAAGCCCAAAATGGTGCAGATGTCCAATATAGCCGGAGAGAATATACCATGGGGGAAAGTGAAGACATTGATTGCCGGAGACTAAAACAGCAGAACAACGGTGAAAAGATTATGGTCGAAGGCCATTTCAAAATCAGACATCATAATGGCATCTCGAATGCCCCATTGACCCCAAAAGGTGCCGTAAATAGCATAGCAATGATCATGCCACTCTCTATAATTTCTCAGGGGACATGGCCAATTGCGAAAAGAAAAGGGCAGGTCGACCGTAGAAAAATTATCCCGATTCAACGGAAGGACGAAACCGTCTAGATGGGCGAACTGTAAGTGATCGGTGGTAACTTCCGTTGGCAATAGCTAAGGACCCAAAATGTATAGATTAGTTTCAGCTTAGATCAGAACCATGGGGGTATGATCAATCAGAGTGGCCATGGAGATTCAGAGTTTGTTAACCAAAAGAAGTGCAGGGAATGCTGTTGGATTTAACAAGAAAGATAGAAGTCTGATCAAGATAGAGTTGTTGCAGAAGAAGGATTTTGTATCGGTGAAGGAGGAGTAATGGGGACCACGGCTATTTGAGGACATGATTAAAAAGACTAGTTGTTCAAGGGCTTCGAAGCCGAGGAGTCGGCAATCTTCTACAATGATCGGGATGTTCCGACTTTGTAAGGAAAAGAACGGCTATGAATTAAAAGAGGTACGATTCCCGTCGCTTCACCTGTTCGTGCCATCAAAGCAACGGGACTCGAGGGACATGTGTTGACGTCATCTTTAGCCAATCTGTTGCAACGGTTATTTTGAGCCAGAGCTGATATGAATTTTGCCAAGCAGACGATGATGTTAAGAAAATCTTCACCCGATGTACTTGGTCAACATCGGAACCAAGAGCCGATGAGTCATTACCCCCATATCGTTGCACGATCGGTAAAACACTATTGTTCTTAACCGCCAAGGACGGGCCATGAAGCAGGATTTTCTCTACATTCGGATAGTCGGCAACCACGCCGCGGCAAGCATAAAATGAGTAAGGAACCCCATAATGAAGAACCCAACAACAATCACCACAACCAAATTACCAAATTTCTTCCAGTTTTCAATTCCTTTTCTACATTTTCTTTACAGCTTTCCTTATGACTTTGTTTATAGCTTTTGTTACAGCTTTACTTACAGCTTTGTTTACATTTTCTTTACAGTTTTTCCTTACTCCATTGATTACCAACTTTTTGTTTGTATGTTGCTTTGATTTGAAATTCCAGTACTTTTGTATTTATTCATCATCTCAATCGAAATACACTCTTTTCAGTCCTAATTTGCTTTTGCATGCAATATTTCTACTTTCTTGGACCCTTTCTATAGTAAGCTCAAAGAACCCACGTATTTTAAAAGGTTCGACTCACCTATTCATCTTTACATCGGACTGTTTATATTCATAGAAAAAGTAATCGATCGACAGTTCTATCGACTCTCCTTTTCGTAAGAAAACAATATATAACATGAAGAAAATATTAAGTACATTCTCAGCCTTACTTCTTCTCTAACTAATAAAATAAAAAAGTACAAAATAAAAATTTGAATAACATATATTTAAAAACGTGCCATATTTGAAAAAATTAATATATTGATAAAATGACTACTCCTCTATTTGTTTGAATATAAGTAATTATATTACTATATTATATGTAACATGCTATAAGTATTAAATACTCTTGACTTGCCCCTTCCACTAACAGAAAAAAATATAAAATAAAATTTTAAATAACAAATAATATGCGGTGATCTTGGGTAAGATATGTTTCTCTATTTATCTGATGCTCCAAAAAATGATTAAAAAAAATTTTAAAAAAATGATGTGTTGTTTGTTACACATTACTTGATATAGAAGGAGTTATTTCCATGAGTATCCCAGCTACCCAAAAGCAATAACTAATGAAGTATCTTGATATTTTATATTTAAAGCACGTCAAATGATGTATTTCCACCCAAGAGGGGAACACATTAAATTCAAAATAGAAAACAAAAGCAAACCATTAAATTCAAACTTAATTAATCAAACGGTTAAAAAAAAATTAAAACTCTAAAAATATAGAAAACAATAGTTTTTAATCGTAACATGAGATTATTCTGTGTGAAATGCCCTTCTAGCACTCAAAAAATCGAAGATGGTAATGATTTTTGAAATGTTATACTCCTTTTTTTAATTAATTCAAAGCAACAATATAAAATTATAATGATGATCTTTCAAATCTAAAATATTCCGTGAGAGATTATATTAGTTTAAAAAGTTATTATTAAGAGAAAATGAATTATAATTGCAATAGTTAAAATTAGTTACGAAAGAAAATTAAATGCAATGATTAAAAATAATAGAAGATGAAAAAAAAAAAAAAGAAGAGAATCCATAAAATCTTCTTACGTTTTTTTTTTTTTTGGGATTAAAACCTCATTTTATTTGATTTTTTAATAAAATATCAACATCTTTGATTTTATTATTATTATTATTTTGGTTTAGATAACTGTCCAAGGAAGGTGGTGGGTAGTAAATTATTACCTAACATATTACATTAAAAAAAAAGTGTAATCCTTTCTCTCTTTTTAACAAAAACTCTCTTTCAAAATTTTATATGAAATATCAAATTATTTTGGATTCTTCTTTTAAGGGTAGGGATCGTAATATGAAAAACTCTCACATATTTTGGTTTGAATTTTAAATGTTTGGATTAATTTTTTAAAAATGAAAGGAAAGAAATGAGAGGAAAATGGAATGATTAAGTTTAATATAAAAATTTTAACTTCATTTTCATTCAAGTGTGAGTGGAAACAGAAGGAAAGGAAATCTCATCTAATAAACTTTTATTAAATAGTCTAAAATATTTTTAATAAATTGAAGGTTTAATATTATTATATTACATAAATAAATAAAAATATAAACTCAAATTATATTTTTTTTTCTTTCTTTTCTTTTCATTTTTTTCTCCAAACACTATATTTAACATTACATTTATTTTCGCTTTATATATAACGAGATAGCATAATAATTATTCTATCTAACTCTTCTACACTCTTCTCCTTTCTTTTCCCTCAATCCGAATAGGCCGTAAGTAAAATTTATACTGCACATGTTTGTTTCATTCTACAACTATTTAAAACTATGAAATATAAAATTATTCTTCAAAATTTTTTACAAGATGAATAAAAAAAATGTACCATGCAGATTTTATATTTTTTTCTCTAAATCAAGGTGAGGTTTGTATATGAGATTTGCTAACATAGTGATATTTATTATTAATATTGTTAATTTTATAAAATTATCCTTCACTTTACTGAGATACTAAAATTATACATTTTGAATTTTTTTGTCTATGAAAAATGAGTACATTTGTTAGCAAATATATATACGCATACACATACATACACACTCAGGTAAGTCAATATGAACTAAAATATTTTGTAATATACCCTCTACTAGTTTCGAACCCATGATCTTTGAATTACTTTACATAGTACCTTAACTGTTTTGTTGTGCCAATGCTTACTAATGTTTTTATATATTCTTTTTCAATCAATTAAAATAATAAGACATCATCATATATATAAACAAGCATAGATAATATACACATATGAGTAATACATACTGAATTTGTTGATTTAAATTCTCAAATTGTTCATAATTATTTATTCATAAATAATTACTAATCAATCACCAATTGAATAACAATAGCAACTTACATTGTGGGTTGGTAATTAGTTGGTAAATACAATCCTTCTAATTTTTCAATCAATTTCCAATGTATGATTAGTAAAAAATTATTATTATAATTCATATAAATATTTATTAAATGATGTATCAATTGATTACCAACTGCAAATAAATATCAACTATATATTTCCATTGATAAATATTTCTATCTCAAACTTATCAACTAATGAAATAATAAATATTTAATAGCTGGCAACTTATTCAATTACTACATACATTTATCAATAGACTACCAACTGCTTATGTTACCTATAAAAAACGTTGGTAAGTACTTGAATATAAAATATTTTTCATTCATACTTCCAACCAATTGCCAATGGAAATTTTTACTAATAACATAATCTAGTTGGTAAGTGGTTAATAATATTTTGATCGTTCTAATATCGACGAATTACCAATTGAGAACACTACTAACTCATGTCATTTAGTTGATAAGTGATTGAAAAAAAATATCTTTCTGCCAAAGTACTTATTACTGACCAACTATTTCCTAACTAATAAGTACCAACCAAAATACACATGGTTGGTAATTAGTTAAAAAACTTTAATTTTTTTTATTCTAAGTTTAGTTAGTAAGTGGTTGGTAATCAGTTAGATATTACCAATGGAATATAATCAGTTGTTAATAGTTATTTGATAATAATATTTTTTCTAATAGTGATTTGAAAAACATGTTATTTTGTAGAAAATTTGTACTTATATTAATGATAATATTAACGATAAAAGATTGGATTGTTATTGAAAGCTGTCTATGAGAGACCAAGTGAATGAAGGGTTAGAGTCAAACAAGCAAATGGGCGTGATGCTGGAAAGAATTGAGACAAGCAAAACAAAATAAAGAGAAACTACTAGAGGTTAGGGTTGTTTTGGCAGACAAAAAATACTAGTAAATTTTAGATGGAAAGTCTATACATATTTTATGGTTTTATGTGGTTGGAGTTGTAACATTGATAATTAACGGTGATATTAGCATTGAACTCATTCACTTAGTCAGTATTTTAAGTTTTTTTTTTTTTTTTGGTGGCTTTTTGGCATCTTACCCCTACAAAATCCCATTGTCTTTGCTTAATCCAAGCTCAACATTAAAAAATGTCCAGAAAAATATGTACAGTTTTCATTTCATTGTAGTGATACTAAGATTTTGTAAATCTTAACTTGACTCCATAGTTTGAATAATGAAGACCATACACATTTTTTTTTTTTTTTGGATGATACCAAATATTTATTGCTCTATAACAAGAATTTTTTAGAAAGTAAATTAAGGTGGCATTTAATTTCACTGTTAAATAATTCCTCCTTACATCTTCCCCTTGGAATTTTTGCTATTATATTTTCATATTAAAGTTCTTTTAATAGATAATGTTGGTTTGCTTTCTCGTTTCTTTTAATGAATTCTTCAAGCTTTTAGTTCAGAGAAGTTTGTAAAATTACTTCTTCAATCAAGGTCAAAAACTTTGTTCTTGTTGCACGTTTTCTTATAATTAGCAAAAATTTCTCTAATATTATATTTATCTATAAAGACGAAAACTAAGAACTTGGAGTTGTTGGACAAATTATATAAAAGGATATGTTGAAGGTCTATGTTATGATATCTGAAAAATTTTTGGAGAATGAAATATAATATTTTAACTAACTTTCTTATAAATTTTAAAATTTTAAGCTAAATTGTACTATTTTGACAAATTTTGAGGAGCTGGCACCACCTCCTAATTCTATCTCTATTTATTTGGAATAGTCGTTGGTTGCCTAAACTTGGTGCAATATGATCTTTGATGGTGTACATGAGCTCGCGTAAGCCTTCTTGTCGTGTCTTTTGAGTACTCAAAAACTCTCTTCTTCATCTAAAATATTTAGTATTCTTAGGCGACTAGGTTTCGCAATTACCATTTTTGTTCCTACTTGGCAAAGCTGGTGGTCTTGCCTCTGTTCGAAAAGTAACATCAATGTTGGTCTTGCCCTCTATTTGAAAAGTAATACCAACATATAGATAATTGTTTCCCACACCCCTTTTTTATAAATTGTCCCATTCTCTCTAGCCCTCCTTCATAAGGCAGCTTACCGGTACTTGGGCTCCATTACCCTTCTCTTTCAAATAGGATTTCTGGGACAACTTAAAGGAAATTGAATTTGTTAATATTTCTGCAACACCTTAAAGGAAATTGAATGGCAGATTTTGGATGGTTGTCTAATGACATCTTCTACTATGGTGGTTTTCAAAACTTAATAGATGATACTGGACTCATTGATCTTGGGTTACTAGGCTTCTCTTTTATATGGAATAACAAACGATATGGAAAGACCACTATCTAAGAAATAATTGATAAGGCCCGTATGCAATGCTCAATGGTACATCCTCTTCCCCAAGTAGCCATTTCACATATTAGGATGATAATCATGTCATTAAATATGAGAATGTTGATATTAAATCTTTAAATCTACCTTGGTGTGTGCTTTTGCTCGCATAGAGGCCATTTGGATCACTCATTTTGCATCCAAGGCTACCAAAACTACTAAGCTAATGCCTCTCCTATTACAACCAAGGGTATTCAAACTGTACCCAAGGTCCCTAAGGGTACTCAAACTGCATCTGAGGTATATAATATATACCATTTCATACCTTCTCATTCTTTATTATTGTTAGAGTAGTTTTTTTTTTTTCTTGGAGGATATTTCTTAAAATTTTAGATAATCCAATTGGAAGATTGTTGCATAGAAGATTATAAATTTGCCATTGTTGATTATGTTAAACAAGTTAAGACAGGGTTAATTCAATTAGATGATCATGTTATAGTGAATTATAAATTTGTCATTATTGACTATACTAAATGATAGATAGAGTTAAGATTAAAGATGAGGCCCTTTAGACTGCAACTAAGACTCCTCATACTACATCCAAGGCCCTTAAGAGTGTTTAGATTGTATCCAAGGACCTTTTGATGGCATCTAAGATATACACAATCTCATACTATCTTTTTATTAACTTGTTTCAAAGTTGTTAGATTAACAATATCATTTTGCTATCTTGTCGATGCCTTTCATACTACATCTAAGGCCCTTAAAAGTGCTTAGATTGTATCCAAGTGACACGATCAACACGGAGCTGACGGTCAAACAGGATACAACTAACATGAAATGAGACCGACGGGTGCCCGAAGAGCTAATGCACTGGACGCCTGGGCATGATGCGCATGACATGAGCCAAGATAGGGCACAACGGGTCGTTCAGGATCGTTGGGCAATTTTGACTAGTTAAACTTATAAGAGGTTTGTAGAAGTTTTTAAAAGATTCTAGGACACTCTAAAAAACTCTTGCACATGATAGAGTAGCCTAAAATTACATAGAATTTTCTAGAACCTTGTAGATGTACAAGTTGCACAAGTGGGCAAACTTGCAAGTGCAAGTTGCAAGAACATTCTAGACCCTAAAGCTTTGCCTATAAATAGGGTTAAGCACCCTCATTTGCAGCCATCTAAGTTTGAGAATATGAGTGAAATTCTCTCAAAGCTTTTTAACTTTCTCTCTTGAACCATCTTATTTTTCTAACGCTTGGCTTTTGTTTAAACACTTAACCGCTATATTTCCACCTTTCTTTCTATCTTACATTCCTTTTAGGCTGATCTAACTAAATTCTCTTAAGTTATTTTAGAAGTAGCTAGAGCCGCACGGGCTATCAATGAGTAGAATACGTAACTCGTGACCAGTGGTATCAGAGCCGAGACAAGGTTACATTACAAAGTAAGGGACGATGGCTTTTGTATCCAAATTCATTGATGTTTCAGAACCTGAAGGAGAGCATGTTGCTCGGAGGTCGAGAAGAACCTGAGGGGTCAGGGCCGAAAGGATAAGTCAACGACCTAAGAGCCACTAGCAACATTCGAGAAGAGGTTAGCATGGGTCAAGCTAGCTGTCGCAGACATCACGACATTTTGGAAGAGCTAGACCAAAGCACAGCGCAACTCGACAGGGAAGAGATGCTGAAGGGCAAGCAAGGGGTGCTCAATAAGACCGTTGATGGTTTGCTCAAAGAAGACGACGCTATTCGACTCATAGCTGAGACTTTCCAAAAAGAGGTCACTAAGCTCAAGGATAAGCTTGAAGCATCCAAGGCGTAGCTCGCGATGGGTGTCTACTGGGGAGACATCTTACTTCCAAGAAAAAATCCATCGTCTAAGGGCTAAAGAAATTGTCCAGTAGTCTCAAACGGCAATAGGTGCCATTGTGGTCGCACCAAGGCTTGAAGTGCCAAGGCTAGAAGCTTATGGTGGAACGAGGAAGGCACAAGACATAGAAAACTTTCTCTATGGGGTTGAATGATACTTTGACACCCTTAACGTATTCGATGATGCCACGAAGCTCCACATTGCTCTACTCTACCTAAAAGATACCGCACTTGTTTGGTGGAGATGGAGATATGATGACGTTTGCAAGGGAGCCGATGCCATCACAACGTGGGAAGGATTTAAAGCAAAGGTAAAGAAACAAATCTAACCCATGGATGCCGAAGATGAAGTTTGAACCAAACTTCATCATCTCCAACATAGAAATGGCCACATTCATGAATATGCATAGGAGTTCTTAGAGTTTATGCTAGAGATACCTGATATAGCCTCGAAGGAGGCTATTCAAGTTTATAGATGACTTAAGCTGTTTAACCCAACTCGAGCTACAACAATGGGGCATCTAAGACATCACCCAAGCTATGACCGTTTTTGAGTCCTTATTTGAGTTCTAGAAGAATAAGGTCAGTAAAGATAAGGGGAAGAAGCCCATCTATAGTAAAAGTGGGGAAGACAAGTTTAAACCGTCTCCCACACCGATAGGGTTTAGCGGGAACAAGGGCAACCCATCCAAGATTGTCAAGAATAATACACCAAAACGGCCAACAAAGTGTTTCTTGTGCCAAGGGCTATATTTTACATGAGACTATTGATAGGGCCTAAATTAGTCATATATTTCCTAGTTATTTGAGGCTATTTTGTGATATATTTTGTTCAATAACTGGTCATATTCCTTCATATTTGAGATTTTACCCTTAAAAAGGTATTTTGTGCATTATTTCAAATTTTAGGGGTAAAACAGGACAAAAACGTCGCTAAATAGAGTAGAGGCAGCGCCGGCCAGGATAGTGGAATCGACGCCGATCACGTGCTATTGGCACGTACTTCGAGGTGATAAAAAATCATTGAAATAGAACTGAACAGAATTGAACCGGCATTGGCTAGGAGGCCAGAGGCGGCGTCGGCTGCACTCTGGAAGAAGTAGCGCGAAAATCAAGAAAAATCGGCGAACGAACAAAAGAACAAACCACAACTGGCACTAGCCCTAGGCAGGATAGGCGACGCCGGCTGTGCACTGGTGCTGAGGCGGTGCCTCGATTTTTGTGCGTATATTTTGGTAATTTGTAGAGTTTTAGTATTTTTCTACTTTTAGTCGACTAGAAACCCTAGAGGAATGGTTTCAAGCACTTCTAAAGTCTATAAATAGAGGAGAAACACACGAAAAAAGAGAGAATTCGAAGATTAAAATAGGAAATCACTCAAATTAAGGAGGAACTCTTTGGATCAAGGAAGATTGTATAAGAGGATCTACGAAGGAAGAAGAAAGAGGCTTGTCTATGAGTACTTTCTTTTAATTTTGTTTTATTTTTTTTGAACAATGATGTATTAATTGTTTCATTATAATTTGACATTATTTTAGGTATTCATGATTTTTAGAGTTACGTTGATCTTTTGATTAAATGATTGTTATTCTTGGTATTTAATTACTTATGCTGATTACGAGATTAGTTGGTTGTTTCTTTTCATTAACTTGCTTGACCAAATGGGTTGATAGTGGTCTCAATTTATTAATTTCACACTTGTTGTCTCTTAACTTGCTTGACCAAAGAGGTTAATTACTAAGAACAAGATAATTAAAGGTTAATTAATGTCTACCAGACTAAGGATTCATTAATTAATTTCATATTTAAATTTGCCAGATCACAAAAATTTAATCAAGGATTGTGTTTAGTGCATCTTTTGGGTGAATTAGTTGAGACAGACCAAGTGGTGCTAATTTATCTAGAAGATAGTGATTTCATGGATTGAACAAAGAAGTGAATTTATCTTAATCCTTGATGATGCCAAGAGAATAATTAGTTATGACAATGATTGGGTACTTTAAGATCATGTTTGTCAAAATAATGGTTTGAATTACATAATTTTTCATCCTTAACATGTATATATTCTTTTATTTTATTTTATTTTTCTTTTTATTCTTTTTCACTTTATTGAGTCGGTTAAACAATGAAAGAAAAGTGATTAATGCATACTTGTTCCTTGACGATCGACACTCGTTTTAAACCCTATGCTATGCTTAATGATGAGTACGTTTACTCATATGTGTAATTTGAGGTTAATGTTTTAATTTAAACTTGATTGGAAATGTGCTTATTTTTATATGATTTTTATACCCAAATTCATACATATCAACTATCCAAGTCGAGGGTAGATTCCAACCTTAGCCCAAGGCCTTTGCCAAGCCTATGAGTAATGAAGGGTTGTGAACATGTGGCATCTCAAGACAGTTCAGGACTAACGGAAAGGCCGACTGTACGTGACCGTTTTTATAGCAGGACACAACGTGATGGCCTTATTTGATATTAAGGTTGACACTAATTATATGAGTTCCAATACGCCGAAGACGTTGAGCTTAGTATGTGTGAAACCCCACCTAAAGCCAATCCTAGAGTAAAGGGGTCGGGATGCATATCATATTATTTTGCATGAATATATATGTTTTTGAATGATTTTATGTGCTTTAGAATTGTGGATTATAGGTTAAAATGCTTAATTATGCTTATTGAGTAGGAGGGGTAAAATGGTAATTTTGCTTGAGGTCAAAATAGGAAGATAGCTTGGGGATTTCATAAGAAGAATATGTGGTTGAGAAAATAGGAACAAGAGTTAGTGTGGTTTAGTGGTTAAAGCTTGGTGAATTATTTTCTAAGGTCATGAGTTCAAATTCCATCATTTAAGCTTTTGTCATGATTATCTTAACTAAGTTTGAATTTTTGTTTTCTTGCATTTCATGAAAATAGGAATGTTGTCTTAGGGGAGATATGAAGAGAATGTCCTAATCTTGCCCTCATGTCCTAAAAGAATTCTAGAGGAATTCTTGTCATTTTTATTACCTCTAGCTTGTCCTAACATCTTTATAATTTAAATTCATTAAATCTCTTCTTTTGAACTTCAAAATTCTGTGATATTTCTTCACCTTGAATTTCGAAAATCAGCTGTGGAGGATGGGGAGTTGGCCGAAAATAGGAGGGGAAATAGGAAGGGGTTCCAAGAAAAATCAAACACCATGAAAGAACCTTCAAAAATTCACCTTCATGTTGTTCATGTTTTAGTGAAGGGAAATCTGGAAAATTTTCCAGAATTTTTGCAGACAATCTCTTCGAAATTTTAGCCAGTAAACCTCTTCATTTGCTGCCAAGAAAATGGTCATTTCATGTGGCTTGAAGGCTGGAAAATCTGTGCAATTTTCGGACTGCACAAACTGTGCAAAACCAGAAAAAAAATTTTGAACATTTTCGCAGCTTTCAACTAAGGAAATGAAGCTGTTTTAGTCCATCTTCAAGCCAGCAAAACTCCTCTGTATTTCTTTAGGAAGAAGGTTGGAAAACCACCTTAGAAAGACCTTCAAACCCCCTCAAGAATCAGCTGCAAATCGGGTTGAAGGAGTGCAGAAATTCTGCACAGAAATTCTGCACAAACCTTCGAAACATTGGACAGCTTGAAACCAGAATTTCCCAACTTTGCTTCCTTCAAGCCTAGGCCGAAAACCACCATTCAACTTCTGCAACATTGATCCTTGATCAGCCATGGACTGAACACCATTAACCCCACACTTACCTTGAACTCTTGGACTCCATAACCATACCTCAAAACACTCCTAAGATCACTCCATTCAAACTCTTTTTGAACTTCAAAAAAAATTCCAGCATTTTACTCCATTAAACCACTCTTGCATTAGGCTAGCTAACCAGAATTTCCTCTGCCTTCATAGACTGAATTTCGATCAGCTCTATAGCTTGCACAAGCTCCATTCATTCCATCAAAATCACCTTGTTCAGCCGGCACCATTGAAGAGTGAAGAAACCTTCCTTGATCAAACACCATAGCTAACCATCTACCTTAACCAACTCCACAACTTTCTCCATTTGAATTTCAAATAAAATCTGATCAACCTCTCTCATTCTTGCTGAAAACCGAAACTCCCATTCACCCTAGACCATTCGGCCAGCTCTCTACCAGATTTTGTGCAACTTTCTCCCACACTCTTTCCATTTTTACCAAGAACACACACTAAACTTCTTCAAGCCTAACCCTACTCTAAACACCTCCAATCACTCTCGAATACTCCAGATCACTTCTATTTAATCCCTAAACTTCATTTTTGGGATTTATAATACAAAACCTCGCAAACAAGAATTTTCAAACGGATCGAAATTAGCCTTTTCCCTTGAAGGTCTCAAGAACATCAACAAGGTAAATCAAGAACAACCTTCTTGTTCATCCTTTTTCCATTCAATTCTTAATATACCCTTCTAATGCTCTCTCTCTCTCTCTCTCTCTCTCTCTCTCTCTCTCTCTCTACCGAAATGGTTGATCAACCATCAACCATGGCAGTTTTTTTCCGGTGGATCACTCAAAGCTCTCTATCGCGCGTGGACCTTCTTTTATCTTCATCAAAGCAATCGACAATCAAGTATCTATTCTTAAATCCTTTCTTTTTAAATTCTGAAATCGTGTCTCCTATATGTTGATAAGGAAATAGTGTATGAATGGAGATTGAGTATATGCATGTGGATTAAGGAGATGGAGTTAAGACATGATGATTGTTGTGTATGGCTAAGTTGTATGTGTTTTCTTTTTGAATCATTGTATGTTCTTTGTGCTTAATGAATTTTATGGATGTTTGAAGCATGTTAGAGATCATGACACCAAAGGTGATTAGGCTCTTATGTTTCTATTTTTCATTGAAGCCATTAATGATGATTATGCCTAGAGGGAAGTTAGCCTTGTGATAGTATGTGTTAAGTCAAGCATGTGTTCATGAATGG
The DNA here is from genome assembly GCA_026120185.1 of Voacanga thouarsii. Lineage (NCBI taxonomy): Eukaryota > Viridiplantae > Streptophyta > Magnoliopsida > Gentianales > Apocynaceae > Voacanga > Voacanga thouarsii. Next base: position 626,789 of record JANUWF010001888.1, on the reverse strand, counting down.
ATTGGTTTATTATTTGATGTTGGAGAATGTGGTTATGAATCTTGTCTAGCAATAGGAAAATTATGGTGAAAGAGTATTTTCTTGTTAAGTCTAGATTATTTTTATTAACAAAATTTTATTACTTTAAATGGAATTACTACTATATTTTTCTCTATAAAATTCGAAACTCTAGGAAGATTTGGAGTGGTTTATTAATTAAAATATTAATATTTTCTTTATCAAACAAATGAGATCTTTTGTTAAAAATAATATATATATAGTAATAAATCATTTATAATAAATAAAATATTAGAATTAATTGATGACCTTGTAGACCTTAGTTCAAACTTTTACCTATATTCCTAAATATTATTTATATTAAAATCTATTTGTTATTTATTAATTTAAAATTTAAAATAATTCATTTATTATTAATTTTAATTATTACTAATTAATTATTATCTAAAATAATAATAAATAAATAAATAAATAATATATTTGTGATTTATTATTTACTAATAATAAAGCTATTTTTAAATTACCATTTGTTAATATTGTTAGACTTAATATTATTCAAACCTTCTTTTATTTATTAATAGCATACAAGAATTATTAAATGAGTCTATAATTTATTAGCAACTATTTTAGAACCCTAAGTTATTTTAACTTATTAAACTAGACTTCTTTTATAAAGTTCTTTTTTTTAGCTAGCCTTAAAGCTTAGAGCGTTAGGGTCGTGATGGTACTGGGTTGAACTAGGATTATTTTGTATAAGTGAGTTTAGCTTGAATGTAACCTTATGTTTTGTATTTACCCCAGGCGGGGTTAGGTCAGCCTTGGAAGACTTTTGAGTTTGAGCAAGCAAACAACCAAGTAAGCTCCTACATGGAATTTTGTGAAGACAAAAAATTACTGTGGCAAGCCAAATGCGATGTGTATGGACATTTATTTTGTGAAGGCAATTAAGGACTGTTTTCCCTTTTATTTCCAGACAAACAATCATTTGAAAATTAAACAAGCAGTTTTACACAAAATGCTAAACCCTTTCTAAAACCCAACTTTGACAAGACTTTTAGAAACCCTTAATTGCTATTTCCAAATAAAACGGATTATGATCAATTTTCTCCCAAGTGGGACAATCAACGTTGAGTACTCAATAAGGGTAGACCACCAGGACTAGTCTTTGAAGGGTTAGGGTAAGTCTCTCAGTAGGTGGCCACCTCTGAGGGGTGAGTTCTACCTGGATAGGATGCCAGTCCGGTAGGTCATGCCGGTTCAAGTTAGCAAGTTTCAGTCCTGTGGACTGTGTGTTCCAGAGTGGACAACCGGTAAGTTTTGGTGTAGAGATGGAGGAGTATCTCACCCGGTAGGCCGTACACCCACCCTTTGTCAGCTTGCACAAAGTGTGGCATTCTGACCGTTATTTAGTCATGGGCCCAACGTGTGGTAACCCATGGCCACCCATTTGAATGGTTGTATTTATTGTGCACATGTATGGTTTGAAAAGCGAAACGTCACTCTTTATTTTTAACACTTATTTATTGCTTGCCAGCACTTTTCCTTATGAAACTTTTACAACTTGCATACATGAATTATTTTACCTGAAACACTCAAAGTATACACGGGCTTACTGAGATTTTTATCCTACTACCTTTTATGCTTGTTTTCAGGAAGATCCTACTGTGGAGGTTATTAGCTAGATTGTTGCCTATACTTTGAAGACTCGTGTTATTTCCTTTATGTAGTGTTTTGAGAGATTGTTGCAAACAATTTATTTTGGATTTGTTCCAGTATTCATCTTTTGAGTTGTAATAAGTTTAAGTTTAAAGTCTTTATTTCATTTTATTCTATGTGACCTAGTTATAAAGACCCCTTGTCCTCTAGATGGGGCGACATCCCCGGCCTTGATGGGCCTAGGTAGTGGGGTGTTACAGTATGGACAATAGCTACGAGATTATTTAAAAATGTAAATGGCACATGGACATACTTTGTCAGAAAAGCTAAGAACATAACCATTCAAATCGGTTAATGGTAAGGTAAGACTACATTCTCCATCACTTTGCTAGACAATTACGATGTTGTTCTTAGCATGGCTTTCTTGGACTATTTAGAGCCCTTCATGATGCCAAGCAAGGGTACTATGCTTATTATGTAAGGAGAAACACCTTACGTCATGAACCTATGCTGTGAAAACAAGTTAAGCCCAAAGTAACTTAAGAAAAGGATGCAACAGGGTGAGTCGACATTTACTGCTATCATTATAGATAAGGAATCCCCAACGTTTGAGGAAAACGTGGAGGTACTTGTTCTATCCGAAATTACTAAAGTTCACAAGGAGTTTGAAGATGTCATGCCTGAGAACCTTCCAAAATGGCTGCCACCAGGATAGGAGGTGGACTATGCCACCGAGTTAGTAGATGGTACAAAGCCAATCTCCCAACCACTATACTATATGTCTCTCGAGGAGCTTGAAGAACTTAGGAGGTAACCTAAGAAGCTTTTGGAGGCCAAGTTCATCAATCTGTCCAACAGTTCGTACATGGCACTTGTTCTTTTCAAAAAGAAAAAGGACAAAACCTTAGATTATACACTAACTATGAAGTCCTCAATAAGAAAATGGTAAAAAATAAGTACCTAGTCTCACTTATAGCTAATTTGTTCAATCGTTTGCAGAAAGTCAAGGTGTTTTCTAAGCTTAATCTTCACAAGAACTATTATCAAGTTCGAATAACAGAGGGAGACAAATTGAAAACAACGATCCTTACAAGGTATGGATCGTTCGAATTTTTTGTTATGTCGTTTAGTCTCACAAATGCACTAACTATGTTTTGCACGTTTATGCAATGGGTACTAGCTCACTTCATTGACAAGTTTGTCGTGGTCTACCTTTACAATATTGTTATTTATAGCAACTCCATGGAGGAGCACACCTGATATCTTTGGCTTGTTTTTAAAGCACTAAGGGATAATGGTTTAGATGTCAAGAAGGAGAAGTACTCATTCGGGCTAACACACAGTGGGAGACAGAAAGATGCATATGGACCCCTAAAAGATTAAGGCCATTATGGAGTGGGAAGTTCCAATAAAGGTGATGGAGCTATGATCGTTTTTGGGGCTTGTCAACTGCTATCGTTAGTTTATCAAGAGGCACTCTGCTATAGCTACACCATTAGCCAATCTATTGAAAAAGGGATGAGTATAGGATTGAGCTCTTAAGTGTCAACTTGCATTCAAAGCTCTAAAAGATACTATCACAAAGGAACTAGTTTGGGCACTATCGGACTTTACCAAACTGTTTGAGGTGCAGAACAATGTATCTGACTTTGCTATTAGTGGAATTCTCATGCAAGACGGTTACCCAATGGCTTATGAGAGCCGAAAGCTAAACAACACGAAATGACATTGGCCGACACACGAGAAAGAATACTTGTCATCGTTCATTGTCTAAGGATTTGGGAGCACTATCTCAAAGTTGTCACTTAGTTTAAGATCAAAATTGACAATAGGGTAGTGAGCTATCATCAAATCTAGAAGAAATTTTCTAGCAAGCAAACTCAATAATTGAACTACTTACCGAAATTCAAGTACAAACTTGAATACAGTCTGGGCAGGACTAACATCATGGTCGATGTCTTAAGCCATAAGAATGCTATTGCCCCAATAATGAGTGTCCTAAAAGGTCAAATCTTGGAACGGATCAAGAAAGGACTAAAGCATTACCGGCAAGTTCAAATGCTCAAAGGGTTAGTTGGGGAGTAGAAAATAACATGATTTTAGGTAGAGGATGGGATTTTTTACATAAAGGGACAAATGATCTATGTACCGGCATAGGACAATTTGAGAAAATACATCCTTAAAGAATGCCATGACAGTAGATATGTTAGCCATTCCAACATAAATTGCATATTGTCCATGGTACATGAACGGTTCTACTGGCTAAGGTTAAGAGACAACGTGAATGCTTATATTCGCACTTGTCTTGTGTGCCAGCAAGACAAGGTTGAAAACCAACTGCCTATAGGTTTGCTATAATATTTGTAGATCCTCAAGAATGTTTGGGACAGTGTCTTCATAGACTTTATGTTAGATTATAGAAGTCAAACGAATACATGAGTATCTTAGTAGTTGTAAACCGACTATCCAAATATGTCGAATTCATTCTTACCCTAAGGGATTGAACCGCAAAGGCGATGACCAAGTTATTCATAAAATACGTAGTTAAGTATTGGGGACTGCTTACATAGATCATGAGTGACCGTGACTTATGGTTTATGAGTCAATTTTGGACAGAGCTCTTCCGTCTCCTTGGGACGACACTCAACATATCGAACCACAGACCGACAAACAAATAGAATGTGTCAACAATATCCTAGAAGTGTATCATAACATTACGTGACCGTCAACCAAATGATTGGACAAGATTTCTAGACATAGCTCAATTCTCTTATAACTTACAAAGGAATGAGAGTACGTTTGAGATAATCTTAAGGTTTAAGCCAACAACTCTTAAGGAAATCATTGCCATTTATAAAAAGTCGAGTCCTCCAACCTATCAGTTTGCTAAGGATTGGCAAGAATGAGCAGATGTGGCTAAGCTTTACTTAAAGAAGGCAGCACGACAAGCCAAAAAGTGGGCCAAGAAGAAATGAGCATTCCGTGAGTTCAAGGAGGGGGACTAAGTGTTGGTAAAGTTATACCAACATGGAAGGGTTTAGGGTATACACAAAAGGTTAATGAGACAGTATGAGGGGCCATTCATCGTTCTTAAGAAAGTTGGGACCGTAACTTACAAGATGGAGCTGTCCAAGAGTCTATCCTAATTTCATCCAATTTTTCATATGAGCCTCCTCAAGCCGTATCACAAAGACTTCAAGGATCCCTGAAGGAACGTGTCTACAAGGGCACTAATGGAGATAAAGAACAAATGTGAAAATGTTGTTGAGGATATATTATCAGATCGTATCATTCGTTATAAGAACCATGCACCATCGAATGTGTACTTAGTTAATTAGAAAAGCTTTTCAATGTCTGAGACAAGTTAGGAACCAATGAAGAAACTTTGATAATTCACTAAGTTACTCAGGGATTATGAAGAATCTAAGACATTGAGGACGATGTCTAGCTCAAATAGGGAGAGAATAACATAATTGGAATGGAGCTGACGATCAAATGGGATGAAATCGACACAAAATAGTATCGATGAGAGCCTAAAGGATCGATGCACTGGGCTCTCGGGCACAATGCACATAACATGAGCCGAGACAAGGTCGACACGAGACTGAGACGAGGCGTGACGGGTTGTTTCATGCCATTGGGCACTTGTAGAAATTTCTAGAAGATTTTAGGATGTTCTATAAGACTCTTGTATATGATAGAGTAGCCTAAAATTACAAAGAATTCTTCAGTATCTTATAGATGTGCAAACTACACATATAGGCCATCTTGTAAGTGCAAGTTACAAGAACATTCTAGACCCCAAGGCTTTCCTTATAAATAGTGCCAAGCTCCCTTATTTGTAACTATCTAAGTTTGAGAATACAAGTGAAATTCTCTTAAAACTTTCTAACTCTTTCTCTTTAGCTATCTTATCATTTCAACACTTAGCTTCCATTTAAACACTTAACCATCACATTTCCATCCTTTTTTTCTATCTTACGTTCCCTTTAGACTGATCTAGCTAAATTCTCCTAAGTTAGTCTTAGCTAGAACCGCACGAGCTATCAGTGAGTAGAATAGGCAACCCATGAAACAAGGACCTTTTGATGGCAATTAAGATATACACTTTTTTATACTATCTTTTTATTGTCTTGTTTCAAAATTGTTGGATTAATAATATTATTTTGCTGTCTTGTCGATGCCCCTTAGACTCTGGCCGAGGGTGTTCAAACTTCACCCAAGGCCTATAAGAGTGCTTAAATTGTATTCAAGGTATACACCTTTCGTACTGTTTCATTCATTATGATTGTTAGAGTAGTATTTTCTTTAAGGATGTCATTTATTGTTTCACTTAATTCAATTGGATGATCATGCCGCAAGCAATTATAAATTTGCCAATTACTGGTTATGCTAAACAAGTCAAGATAGGATTAATTCAGTTAGATGATCGTACCACAACAAATTATAAATTTACCATTTCTTATTATGCTAAACAAGTCAAGACATAGTTAATTTAATTAGATAATCATACTATAGCTTCTAAATTTGCTATTGTTGATTATGCTAAAGAAGTTAAGATAGGAAAATTTTGATCCTATTAAAGGATCTCAAGCTTAAGTATCAACTTTCATCACATGTGATATAAGAAGAGTCTTTGCAAAGGTTATAGGCCTCTCTTTCTAGATATCTCTTTTCTAAGCAATTCCAAGCCACAACCATTTAGGTTCAAGGTCACATGGTTAAGCGACAACTTGGGAATCTGGATTATTGAAAAGGAATGATAACTTCAACTCCATAATCTTTATACTAGAACACCAAGATGTTAAAAAATGACTTTATATAGAAATGTTCAAAAGACTATTACTTTTCTAACGTAAAAATTTGTTAATATCTATGAGGGTCCCTAAATTGAATATAACCTTAATAGAGAATCACAACTGCAAAATAATTCAGATAAACTTCTAAAAATAAAGAACTTTTGTGGAGGGAAAAGTCGAAAGCCTAATGGTTGGAAAAAGGTAACACTGGTACCTGCTTTTTCTTTTGGTCTATAGTTATATACTAAGGATATAGCTCTATGACAACCTCCTCTATGTCGATAACGAACGGTGATCATATTGGAAAGGTATTGGATGACTTTACCCAATACTATTCCAATCTTTTCAACTCCTCTCTCACTGACCTTTCAAATGATATTGATACTCTCTTAAGTATTATTGCATATAATGTAAATAATGATCTCTTCTGTGCTTTGTTTAGCCCTATTGACATTAAGAATAAAGTGCTTAATATGGCATCCCTAAAAATCTAGAATCGGACAGCATGACCATATTATTTTTTCAAACAACATTGGAGTGTTATTAATATTGATCTCATTGTAGTTGTAACATCCTTCTTCAAAACTGACCATCTTCTCAAAGTAACTAATTATACTTTTGTCACATTGAACTGAAAATTCAAAGCTGCCCATAAAGTTAAATACGATAGACTAGTAAGCCTTCATAATTCATCTACAAAGTCATTGCCAAAATCTTTGGCAGTTGCTTAAGAGGCATTCTCAGCAGGATCATATATCCTTCACAAGATATATTAATACTTTATAGAACTATCAATAAGAACACTTGATGCATGCTTTGTGTGATATGAAAAGAATATCATGCTCAAACGAGTTTTAATTTAGCCAAGTGTACATATCGTATAGTATAGAGTTTTAGTGGTAGGTATTGAAGAACCTAAAGTTCTCTTCTTCTATCATCTAACCTAATGAACTAACAAAACTAGATATTTATAATGAGCTAGCAAAAAAAAAAAAATCAATAACCCCTTCAAAAGATAGGTTACGTGAATCTAAAAAATAAAAAAAAAAGATATGTAATTATCAAGAATTTCCAAAAATTAGCTAACTACTAAATATAAACTCAAGATAATTAAATCTCAATCCTAATACTAGTATAGGTCACGAATGCAAGGCTCACTATCTTTTAAGTTATGGATTCTATATTCTTAGATAATTAAAGGGGTGATGCGTGGTTTTTAGTTTTAGAAAAATCAACAACAAAGGGCTACAATCAATCAAGTTTTAATTAAAATACTAACTACTAAAACCACACATATGTAAAAGTATACTCATCATATAGTATAAGGAATAGCAAGTATCGAATTCACGAGAACTTAGGCTCCGACCTTATTTTACCCAAATATTTATTGTTTAGCCAATAGAATAAAGGAATAGAAGTAAATAACCTACTAACCTAATATACTAGAAAAAATTAAGTCACACAAGAAAAGTCACAAAGATATTCAATGAATGAGAACAATCAAAAAAGACATATAAATAGATAGAAATTTTTAAAGATATAACAATGATTGACTAGCAATTATTATAATTAATTATCATATTGGGATCATGAAGGAACAAAATATAGACTCTACTTCTTTCTCAATCCATGAAATCACTATTTCCTAATCAATTTAGCATATTTCCTAATCAAACCAAAACAACCAAAAGATGCATGAAACTTATTCCTCAACTAATATTCCTATACTCTGGGCAATATCAAAGCATGAAATTTAGCTAATGACCCTATACTCTGGGCGAAATTAATTAATCTTTGATTACTTTGGTTCTTTGTTCTTAACTTCATTTTTCAAGTCTATTAAGAGATAATAAATATGAAATCCATGACATTAAATTAACTCCTAACATCATTTCCCAAATCAATTAAAAGCAAATTCAAATTTATCAATTCACCAATAATAATAAATAATCAAATACCAAGAATAATAATTAATTGATCAAAGAACTAAATTAACCCAAAGTCATAAATCCAAAAATATCCTCTAAATATAATTAAAATAATTAAAATTCAATTTGCCAATAAATTACAAAGAAGAGAAAATAAAACTACTCATAGACAAGCCTTATTCTTCTTCCTTGAAACCTTCTTGAGCAACCTCCTCTTCTTCTCAAAGAATTCTCCTTGATTCTCCTAAATCTTAGTGTTTCTCTAGGAGTTCTATAAAATATTACAATGAAAACTCAAGAACTAGAACTATCATTTGTACAATATTAATCTCTTGTATTTATACGAGTTTAGGTTGGCAAAAAGTGCCCACAAGAGTTATTTTTCGTAGTTAAAAGAGTTCCCAAAAGAATTCAACTGAAATTGTCAAAATCTGCTTAGAAAAGGAAATTCGCCGCCTTAAATCGGCACACGGCCGGTGCCGGCCGTGCTTCTATGCCAGCACCGTTTTCCCAGTGAAGGGTCGGTGCCGGTCGTGCTCTGTCACGCCAATCATTTTTGCCTTTTCTTTCTCCTCCAATTCTACATAAAAACATCAAAACACCTTTCTAAAGACAAAATATCAAATATGAAGGAATATGACTAATTATTTCATCAAATGTATCACAAAGAATCTCAAATAACTAAAAAATTATAGGTGAAATTAGCCCCCTTCAAAAGGTATCTCTACCTTCCCAATTAAATCTAAGAAGTATTAAGTACAAAACTCTTAATTACCAAAGATAAATCCAAAAGAACTCAATACCCTTATTTCTAAGTAATATTAAAGTTCCAATAATTATCAAGTTCTAATCCTCAAACTTTGTCTCAAATTAGTCAAAGGATAACCAATATTGAACTCGTTAATTTGGAACTTAGTTTCTAACCGCATCTCTCTAATTCAGTAAAAGAAAGCTGCTCAAATAATAAATTCAAGTAATCAAACACCAGAACTTAGAATTTAATAAATCAAGAGATAGTAAATTACAAGAATAATTATGGTTCATCTCTTCAATTACAATTATAGAAATTAAAGTATATTGTCAATCAAAGGCATAGGAAAGAGAAAAAGGAAGACTCATAGACAATACCTTTTCTTCTTCTTTCCTAATATTCTCTTGGACAACCTCTAATGTTGTCTTGGATCTTTTCTCTTGTGTATGTGGGTGCTTTTCCTCCTTGCTAGCTACCTTATATAGTTCCATTCTATTCTATTTACAACCCCCTAAAAAGTTGTAAAAATAGTACCAAAATCAGATTTGTAGATCTGTCTGCGACACTGAGCAGCGCTGTTTAAATTGAGATAAGTGACAACATTTTCTTCCAATATCTCCAGCCTTTTTAGCGTCTAAAACCTAGTGGTGCTGCTTTATTTGAACTCAATAGTGCCACTCATCTTCAAATATGTAAATCTTTCTTGTCTTTTTCAACTCTTCTCAACCTTATTCTTCATCAATTGACTCCTACATAAAATAAGGCAAAAAATATGGGGATAAGTAATCATTTAAGCTAAATTTTACAACAAATAGAATATAATTTACATAGAAAATATGTACATAATAAGTACTCATTACTCCTCTACATTTAAGCTTTTGCTTATCCTCAAGAAAATCAAAATAAATCAGCAACAAAGTAGATAGCTTACAAGCAAAAATGAATAATTTTACATAACATTCTAGGTGAATTGACAAGAATAATTTAGTATAATGTTATTATTTTCTTCACTTCAAAATTCATCCCAACACTTATCTATCCAAGTTAATCCCATATATACTCGTATATTAAGTTGACAAAACCAAGAATATTAAAGTTTTTTTAATCAAGTTTGTGCCAATTTAATGTGATTCATTCTACTTCTCGAGTTAAGAATACAAGCAATGTGATTCATCTGAGTTAGGATTAATTAACTAATTTAAGTTCTATGACTTCTATACTACTACAATTATGAATAGTAAGCAGGGGATTGGTCTCTCTTTTACCTCAAGTGAGTGCATTTAATACTCCATCTCACCTTATTGGCTCTGACTTTGTAAGGTAATGCAATTGTCTAATAATATATATGAATAATAATACTGAGCTTTTGCATTACCCTTATTATTCTCTCTCTCTCTCTCTTTCTCTCTCTCTTTTTTTTTTTTCTTTTACCTCAATTCCCATTTACTGAAACTTAAAGTAAGTTTTAGCGGGAAGATAGTAGAATTTAAATTAATCATAATTTCCTACTTATATTTCATCACAATGCTTTCATCCATTCTCAAAGAATCAAACTTCACAACATTTTCTAAGGTATAAATAAGGTTAATTCACTTTTTAAATCTTAGCCTATGTCATGCCCAATATATAAGCGTACATAAAATCAACTCTCATAGAAATATGTTAAGTGGAATTATTAAACAAAAAGAAAATTAATAGTGCCACCAAGCTAATACATATTAGCACATATGCCAAAAAGTCTTGGAAATTAATTCATAAATGAAAAAAAAACGAAAAAAATTAGCACAAAAACTTCACAAAATTTTTGCAACAATACCACAAAACACATTATAAAACACCCACAACCTTCAACATTCAACAACAAATTCACAACAACAATATTGCATGTCCTTCTCCCCCACACTTAAGCTAGACAATGTTCCTAATGGTAAACGAATTAACATAATTAAATTCCCGCTTAAGGATTTAAAATAATGAAAGAAAGAGAAGGATAAGCAATACACCCCCAACTATTAAAGCACATCATCCTGAATCTGATTCAAATGTTCCATCTTGTCTTCCTAGTCAGGATCCAGATATTATTCCACGTCCTCCTCCAGGTAATATACTCAAAACATGTATCGGGATATCATCCATTCTTTGTTGTCTCCTTGTATATCTTCTAATGTCTGCAATGTTGTATGTTTATCTCTTTGCAATTGATCCATTAACTCATATTGCTCTTGAATCAACTGATCTTGATGAGTTCTAATGGCTTGTATCGAATCTACATCCATTATTAATTGCCCCAAAGACATTTAAATTTCTGCTTGAAACTCAGCTGTAGCTATAAGACTACTAACTATAGGTTTGGGCTCTTGTTAGATCTCCTTTGTGGGATACTACTCCTCAAGTTTTAACCATCTCTACTCCGTATCATCATACTTGTACTTGCAGTCGCTAAGTGTCTAATTAGTATAATCTCCTGAGAAAGAGTGTACTTAGGTACCTCATCATCTATGTCAATCTGAAAATACCAGAGGATCTGTATAATAACCAAAGACAGACAAAACGCTTTGGTAGTAGAATTCGAAATGGATACTACATGCATAGATGTTAGTAATATAAGGGTTGAAGTAATAGGTTAAGAACGAAACATATTATGTGCAATATAGATATCTAAGATTCTTACTCCATTGATGCTACTAACCCTGAGATGTACATTAAATCCTTACAAATAAACTATGATCTACAATTAAGGAGACAACTGACTGGTAGGTAAAATAAAGAAAGGACAAGATGATGGATGATCTAGGCCTAACTCTTGATAAGCATTCATAAACTGCCAAGTATGGTCAAAAGTCACCTTCTTATTATACCAATCTATCTCCACCCATGGTCCCATATCTAATACCCCTAGAATGGTAGTCAGAAGCTGTCTAATCATAACAATAGATTTTTCCTTAACTGAAGTCTATCACTCTTAAATTCCCTTGCATCTTATCTTTAATGTTAAAGTAAAACTCCTTAATAAGAGAAGGGTAAAATGTGCCCTGCAAGCCTAGGATAGGTCCTCATCATATTCTCCTAAATATGTGAGAAATCCAAAGAGTATGATTAAGTAGAGGCTAAACAGTGTGCTCAACAATAATATTATTCCTAGTTTTCTTATGATACTACTCAGTACAATTGTGATCATCAAAATGAATAGGATAGATGGAAGGTTTTTCAACAGTTGGTGGGACTGAGAAGGTGACTCAACTCTCATTCTTTTGGAAGCACTATACTTTTTAGTCATTTTGGAAAGGAGAGATTAAAGACTTAGTGGATTATTGGAAAGAAACTCAAGAGAATACTACACAATCAACTACTCAAGTTTCCTACAAATTCTAAAAAGCACAACAAGGTCTCCAAAGAACCAACAAACACCTCAACACCACAACAACTACTACATAAGCTCCACAGACTTCAATAAGATCTCTAATCACACAATAATTAGCCACAAAACACAATACCAATTACACAGGTCAACAACTTCTCAGAACATTCACCACTAATATGGTCAATTTCATAGCATTCACAAGACTACAGCTACAACCATTAACTCAAAGAAAATCATAGCAAAGTCTCAACACCTTAAAAACTTTAGGATTGATACAACACAAACAATAATTACTACATCCATCAAGCAACTTTATATACTTCTCCAAAACAATTTTAATACCACAACTTCCAACCTCCACAATTCATATATCCCCCAAGTACCAACAACAACAACAACAACAACAACAACAATAATAATAATAATGATAATAATAATAATTCTCTAGCAACACCAAAGCAACCTCAAAGCAATAGAGTACAATGTAGTGCCTAATAAAAACTAAAAAATATATGCCAATCTTTCACAATAATTCACACAAAAAATGCCATTATGCTTACCACAAAATAATGTCCAAAGGAAATCTCATAGAACAAAGTATGAGTAGCCCAAATCAAGTTCACCTGGAATAACAATCAAGTCAAAAATAGGTTTCCAAAAATTTGACAATGAACTTAAGAACTTTTCCAAATGGAATTTTCCAAAAACAAAAAATTGAAAATAGACACAAGTTAATGACAGAAACCATAAGCTCAAAAATTCACAAACCACGATTCACTGAAATTAGCAACCAAGAATTCCCTAAGCATTGATGTAATAAAATTAACCCAAGAGCAAACAATGCTAATTCAATAAAATAATGGCCAGAAAAGAGGAATATCAGAACTTGCCTAGGCAGCTTAAGAATTTTCAGCTTCTATATAACTACGCTACGAACAAGAATCCTCATATTGCAACAATTGAAGAATTATAGAAAAATAAAATACATAGAAGAAACATGCAATTTTTAAATTTTTTCCCATATATAATCTAGGAATACTTACTTTTAATATGCTTAAGTTGAACAACCGGAATCAAATTTAAGTTTGACTGAGCCTTTTAAATTGAATGGTTATTTGTTCCGTAAGAATTCCAGCTAAGTGCATACTCCTTCACATCAAATACGCACTAGATCACTAGCTTTTGATCTTCTAAAGTATTTTCTAACCTCCTATAGGCTTTCTATCGGTGGCAATAAAATAGGATGAAGAAGTGGAAGAAGGTTGGAAGAGCTAACTAAAAAAAAAATAGTTAGAGAACGATAGATTAGATTAGGAAGAACAAGCTGTTATGCTAATGTTCTCTACGTGAACAATGGCTCTAAACATGCACACAGACATACCATTAAAACAACAACTTCCTAATCCTTCACAACCACAGCTTCCGCCTCTCTTTCTTTTTTTCTTCTCAAAAGCAGCTATCTCTAGGGTTTACAAACCCAATAGCCATCTTCTTGATCCCTAATGGGCCAGGGCCTTTTATCAAATTAGTCCAAGACTAATTAAATAATTCTCTTATTAATTAATTGATCTACTTGAGCCCAATATAAAATTATCCAAGACAGTTAATTAATGAACTAATTTAACTGAATTGGCTCAATATATTATTTTAACTCAAATAAATAATTGTTAGACTCGTAGAATAATTCTTTCAATATTAAATTTTACCTAATAAACCTATCTAATAAATAAATTTACTAAGGTTGCTTGAGCTATTCTGGAGACCAAAAGACATAGTAATTTTGACTACTAAAAATGATTAAAATACCCATACTAACAAATAGTTGTATTTTACCATTTTCAATATTCCATCTATCACCATATGGAAATATGGATTCTAAGAATAATATTGCAATTGTAGTATCTCCGACCTACATGTGTAATGACCGAAATACCCCTCTATATAATACCCATAACTGAGATAGAAAAAATATACTAACACTATTCTCAATGATATCTACCATCCTTTGATATCTAGTCTGATAATCCATAACTTTCAATATGTATCCAATTATCTAAGGTAGCTACCTATAAATATACAAGCTAAGCCACGTTTTCAGGACTCTAGATTATTTAGATTATCTTGGACAATAACAAAGGGTGTAATATCTTTACTAAATAAAGCATAGAAAACTCTATTATATAAATATGTCTTAATTAGCTAGAGTCATATACCTAATATACAATGTTATTAGCCTTACATTAAGACCCTCACCCATCATATATTAAAGTGCATAAGTCCAGTTTTACCAACCCACCAACTTATACTCAAATCTTATGTACCCATCCACGCAGTAGCAACAATAGTCTAATCTCTATTTATTATAGTACTTTTATAAAAATTACTATCGTGTGATCAGTTTTACGTATTCCAAATACACTTACACTATTGATGTGAGAAAACTACTCACTGATTAAAGGTAAACTATTCCTTATTTAAAAATTATAGTATAATGATCTAAACCTTAATGAAATGTCCAACTTCCATCAATCGACCAAGAACATTTTTGCTTATATATTAGTTGCTCATGATCTACATTTTAATGTAAAAGTACGACCCAATCACGTAAATCATTTACTAATATATTTATATTGGGAATATGCCCTCTTAGACTAGTTTTTCTGATAAAAATATCGAATAGAATTTATTTATCAAAAATTATTTGTGAAATAATTTTCTTTATTTGTGTACAATTTCGTTTGGAACAGACCCATTGTATATAAATAAGTGATCCATGTGAATGGAGGTCTTTCACAGTAAGGTATGATGGATCATGGGTTATTTAAACACATAAACAGTCGTTCTTAACTGATTGATGAGAATGAGAATCTTGTCATGTTTAGGTTATTATGTTATGAATTCCAAATGAGGAATGGCTTACCTTTAACCAGTGAGTAGGCCACTCACTTCATGACATAAGGGTATTTCGAATACGTAGAACAGGACCTGTAGTAATGGTTTCTAAAAAAGATACTATATGGTAGAAATCTAGACTACTACCGCTACAGCGTGGACTAGTACTCTATGACTTGAGTATGAGTTGGTGGTCTGGCGAAGCTGGAAGCATATGCTTTGATATACTATAGTTGAGGTTCTATCGGAGGGCCAATATACTTGTATGTTGGGTATGTGTGACTAGTTAGTTAAGACAGACTAGTACAAGATAGTTTCTACACCATATCGCCCCTTGTGGTTGTCCGGATGATCTAAATATCCAGGGCCCTGGGAAACGTGACTTGGATGTTTGCTTTTGGGTCGCTCCCTTGGAAAGCGGAAACACTCCAGAAAGTCGTAGATCATTGGACTAGAAGCCTAAGGATGGTAGATATCTTTTAGAGAGGTGTTAGTACACTTCTTCCTCTCTAAATGTACGGCGATGTATAGAGGGGTATTTTAGTCATTTACACTTGTAAGTCGAAGACTCTGCTAATGCAACATTGTCCTTGGGGTCAATATTTCCTTATGGTGATATTAGAAAATATTTAAAATATAAAATACATCTATTTATATAGTAGGGGTATTTTGGTCATTTTAGTAGCCAATGCGATGTGTCCTTTTGGTCCTCGGAATAGCCCGTAAGTCCTAATTAATTTTTGGGTTGAGAAATGATCTCAGTTGAGAGAGTTTTATTTTATTCGGGAAGTCTAAGTTATTATTAGACTGGAATAAAATAAATGGAGAGAAATTTATTATCTGGTTTAATAGGTTAATTAATTATTTAGGACCTGGGTCCAGTTTGAATAATTAAAAAATTAACCGGGACTTAAACTAGAGGAAAATAATTATTACTTAATTATTTATTAGGTTATTTATTTAATGAAATTCCAAGAAATAAATAATTAAAATTTAATTATTTTTGGTTCATATGGGTTCATTAATTATTTATTAGGTTATTTATTTAATCCCAAGAAAAATAATTAATGTTTATTATTTTGGAATTTTCGGGTCCAAGGAAAATAATAAATATTATTTTGGCCCAATAGCCTGGACCATAGGATTTTTCCGGACACAGTTTAGAAGAGTTTGGAGTGAATCCGAAATTTATTTTGTTTATAATATTCGGGTATAAAATCCCGGGAATATTATTTTTAGTTTCATGACTCTTGGCTTTCTTTGTGGAAAAAGAAAATTAAATAAAGACTCTTGGCTCTCTATCTCACTCTCTCGTGTCTCTCGTGGCTCTTGGTTTTCTGTTTGTGGCATTTCATTTGCTGGCTTTTGGTTTTTGTTTTTTCTGGACATAAGAAACCAAGAAAGCCATGAAAAACAGACGGTGCAAGAGTCTGTGAAAAAAAAAAAGGATTTGAGAGAGATCATCTTCTTCCTTCCAATGTGTGCTCACCAACTATGAATTAGGCTGAGGAATATTCCGAGAGCTGGAGAGCTAAGCATTCACCGAAACCGGAGGAAAGCTTCAGTGCACTGGACAGTGGAGTTCATCCCACGGATGATGAAGAAAGCTGTTTTCTGGCTTCAACCATTTCTTCAACATTCTTATTGTTTTTAAGGCTCCAAGAGGTATGTATTCAACCCTCCATGATGCTTCCATACTCTGATATATGCCATGTTCTTCCATTTTTCATTTACTGTCCACGGTTGAAATGCATGCTCTGTGAATGTCAATCCTTCAAGTGGTATCAGAGCATGAATTTGATTGACTTAGAGAGCATGTTAGTTAATAAAAATGGAGAAGAACATTGTTTGGTGCTTAAACATGTGATCCTTCGCTGTTTATGGTATGGGAATAGTTGTCTGCAAATTTTCACAGAACATTCTGTGATTTTTGGTTTAGTGGATTTGATCGTGTAAACCCAATTTAAATGGGTATAGGCGGTTATAGGTTTGGTTTGGATGAGTTTTGTGAATGAAAAATGTCCAAAGAAACCAAAGGAATCAAACCCAGAAGAAAACCGTGCGGACAGAATGTAGAAGATTTCGCTGGAGAAGATGATACTGTAGCTATGCCGCTGCCAGAGCCGCCGAGCCGAGTCCGAGCCGATGTTGGATTGTGCTTGGAGCCGTCCGACTGTTTGCTGCGAGCCGAGCTGATTTCCTGTTGAATTGAGCCGTTTCAAATTGCAGAATTGCAATTGAAACGCAATTCAATTGCGCGGGTTGCGAACCGGATCGGGCAGGCCAAACGGATATTATCTCGGGTCAGAAGCAGAGGGCAAGCAGGCTTGGGTCGCGGTCGAGGGTCGCTCCACAGGTCGTGGCTGGTGCGCGATCCAGTGCAAGGCGGTGCACCGAGGCCACGGTGGACCGCAGGCCAAATGGGCTCGGATCCGGTGCGTCGGGTTCAGTGGACCGCCAGTCCAAAAAAATTATTTTTTTAAAATTTTTTTTCAAATTTTTAATTTGAGTCCCATACCAAGCGAAGTTAATATTTTTGCAATAGTTTATATTCTTGGAATATATTTGCATGAAAAATATTAGTAAGAAATTTTAGGATTAAACAAGATAATTAATTAATTAATTAATGTGTTTAATTCTATTATTTGGGCACATAAGTTTAAAAATAGAAAAATATGAAAACGTTTACTGTTTTCTAGCATGCTATTTATTTTGTGTACCTATGTGCGCGGTTTCTCAAAGACCAAAGTCTTTGGGAATATTTATGCAAGGAAAATATTTTTCTTTAAAAAAATTTAAATGGTTATTTTAACTGGAACAAAAATTAATCCTTGGATATTTTCTCAAAGGATTTAATCATTGGCATAGAAAATATATTGGATTTCGATATTTTTGTAAGTTAAAATAGAAAGCCATTTTATTTTATTTTGCATAAAGAAAATTGTTTTGTTAAGTAAAAATAGAGACCAAAGTCTCGATAAAGTTTTAATTGGAAAATTTTTTGAAATCATTAAATTTTAACTTAAATAAAATTAGTCCATGGATAAATTCTCTCAAATGACATAATCCTTGGTATTGAGATTTTAATGGATTTGGATATTTTATTTTTAAGTTAAAGGAGAACTTAATGGAAATTTCAAAAGGACATTTTTTTCAGAAAACTTTATTTTAAAAGACTAAGTGGGAGAGGGGTTTCAACGGTCCCACGGCTTCCATCACGGTCCTCATTAGAGATCGTGGGTCCCCTCGCGTCACCCTGGGAGTGAACCCGTATAGGATGGGGATACCACAAGGATCTAGATCTAATGAAATGGTGTAATTAATGACCCGGGACACGCACTATAATCGGCCAGCCCACGTTGGAGGTTATAGTGCGAGGAATGTCCATAGGAAATAGAGAGGAAATGGTCATCCCACGATGGAGTTATCCTCTAAATCATTACCTAGAAGGGAAATTGATTTGTGGTGGTTATTACACTTAGCTTAGGGAACTGTTAATCTTCCAAAGAAGCTATGTCAGTTTCCTAAGAGCCAAATTAATTTCTGTACACAAATTTATTTTCACAAACTAAATCCTATCTTTTATTATTCGATTTTTCGGAAATGGTGGGAGGTTCTTTTAGTCCTTTGGTCATTATTCTTCGTGAGAATAAGTTAACGGGACCAAACTATGTGGACTAGAAAAGGAACCTGGATATAATACTCACAGCCGTGGAGTATAAGTATGTCCTTTATGAGACCTACCCTGTAATCGGGAATGGTTCCACCGACAATAGAGCGAGAGGCTGTGAAGGCATGGAAGAAGGCTAATGAAATAGCACGTTGCTATATACTAGTTTCCATGTCTAATGTGCTCCAGTCTAAATACGAGCACATGGCTTTTGCGTATGACATTAGTCATTGGCCACTATATTCGCAGATAAGAGCCGGCCCATAAGGCAGGAGGTTCTTCGAACTATAATAAACTCTAAGATGGCTGAGAAAGCATCAGTCAGGGAGCATATGCTCAAGTTGATTGCTACTTTCGAGAACGCAGATATCTTAGGGGCTATCATTGACCACGGGAGCCAAGTGAACATGGTTCTCGAATCTCTACCGGGTTTCTTTACTCAGTTCAAACTACGTTAAATATGAGTTTGACTGAGTTGATGAAGGGACTCCAGATGGCAGAGAAGGGCATGAAGCCACATTCAATGGCCATGATTGCTAAGGCCTCTTCCTCAAGAACTGGGTTTAAGCCCAGAAAGTTCAAAAGGAAGAAAGAAAACGCAGTAGCCCAGCCCAAGACCCAGCCCAAAGACATACCAAAGGGCAAGTGCTTCAAATATAGGAAGAAGGGACACTGAAAAAAGAGTGTCCAGATCTTCAATCCAAGAAAAACCCCACAAGTAATGTTCTCTATCTAGAGTCTATATCAATGGTTGGATCAACTTCCACTTGGATTGTTGATTCAGGAGCCACTGATCATATCTGTAACTCCTTAGAGGGGTTTAGAAAGATAAGTAGACTCAAGAAGAGCGAACATGGATTACGCGTGGGAATTGGAGCACAAGTCTAGGCCCTTACAGTGGGAGAGCTGGATCTTGTTTTTTATTGTAATAAGAAAGTGGTTTTAATAGATTTTTATATGTACCTGGTTTTCGTCAGAATTTAATTTCAGTTGCGAAACTTATAAATCAAGGATATTCTGAATATTTTCATTCTGGTATTTCTATCAGTAGAAATGGAAAAATGTTATATACTGGGCACATGTATGGAAATCTATTCTATCAAATAATGCTCAATCTGAACCTTTAACTATGAAGAGAAAGACCAATATCAATGACTCAAATCTTTGGCATCTGGGGTTGGGTCACATCAACTCAACCAGGATTCAGAGGCTAATCCATGATGGGCCTTTGGGCACATTGAGATTGGAAAGTTAGCCTGAGTGTGAATCTTGCCTAATGGGAAAAATGACCAAATGGTCTATTATCCCAAAGGCGGATTGTGCCAAGGAGGTACTGAGTCTTGTTCACACTGATGTGTGTAGTCCATTGTCTACGCCAGCTAAAGGAGGTTTTGAATTCTTCATCACTTTCACAGATGATTGTACAAGATTTGGTTAAGTTTACCTGATGAGATGCAAGTCTGACTCTTTTGACAAGTTCGAAGAGTTTAAGGCTAAAGTGGAGCATCGGACAAGTAAATTAATCAAGACCTTACGATCGGATCGTGGTGGAGAGTACCTCCTAGGTGAATTTAAGGACTACATGGTACATCATGGGATAGTATCTCAACTCTCTATGCTGAGGACACCCCAGCAGAACGGAGTAGCTGAGAGAAAGAACAGGACATTGATGGAAATGGTCAGAAGTATGATATCTCATGCTACTCTTCTAGTATCTTTTTGGAGATATGTCCTAGAAACAACGGCATACATTCTGAACTTGGTGCTTTCCATATCAGTACCTAGGACATCCTATGAGATGTGGACTGGGCGTAAGCCAAGTTTGAATCATCTCAGAATGTGGGGTTGTCCAACTTATGTACTGATCAAGGAAGACAAGGTGGAACCAAGATCAGAATTATGCTATTTTGTTGGGTATCCAAAAGAAATAAATGGAGGTTACTTCTATCATCCTAAGGAGTAGAAAGTAATGGGTAGTACCAATGCTAGATACTTAGAGGATGATCAAAGTATTTCCATGAAAGGTTCAACTAGGTTGGAACTCAAGGAGAAGTTATTTTTAGAAGTAATTTCTTCTGACCCGATTATGGAATAAGAAGAGGCACAACCTCAATAGCTTGTACAAATGGTGCCTTGTCGTAGTGGGAGAGTGTCTAGGGTTCCAGAAGGATGGAATGGAGAAGCTTTTGAGCTAGTCTCTGACCATCAGGAACAAGACCCCACTAGATACGATGAGGCAATTGCTGATGCCGGTGCAAATCTATGGCATGTAGCAATGAAAGCCAAGATTGAGTCTATGTACTTCAATCAGGTTTGGGATCTTGTAGCTTCACCTGAAGGGATAAAACCCATTGGGTGTACAAGAGAAAGAGGTGAGCGGATAGGAAGGTGAAAACCTTTATAGCTAGTCTTATGGTAAAAGGGATCAATTATGAGAAAACCTTTTCCCCGTAGCCATGCTTAAATCCATCTGTATCCTCCTTGCTATCGCATGTCATTATGACTACGAGATATAGCAAATGGATGTCAAGACGGCATTTTTAAATGGCCATCTTAGCGAAGACATCTATATGTCCCAACTGGAAGGTTTTATTGCTGAATGCCAAGAACTATGGTTTGCAAGCTTACGAAGTCCATTTATGGACTTAAGCAAGCATCGAAAGCGTGGAACATTCGTTTTGATGAGACTGTAAAGCCTTATGATTTTATTCAAAACGAAGATGAACCATGCGTGTATAAGAATCTTAAGGGGTTTAATGTGGTTTTTTCTTGTCTTGTATGTGTGGATGACATTCTACTCATTGGAAATGATGTAGGGTCATTGTTATCTACAAAGGTTTGGCTATCTAGTCAATTTAGTATGAAGGACTTGGGAGAAGTCAGGTATATTCTCAGGGTTAGATTTCTTAGAAATAGGAAGCAAAGAATGTTAGGATTATCTCAAGTCGCATACATTGACAAGATGCTGGCCAAGTACAGTATAGACTCAGGCAAGGGAGCTCTGATCTCTTGCAGATATGAGTTGTCTCTTTCTTCAAGGGACTGTCCTAAGTCTCAAGAAGAAAATTACAGGATGAGTAGGATTCCCTACGCTTCGGCTGTGGGAAGTCTCATGTACGACATGTTGTGTGCTAGGCCAGATATCTGCTTTGCCGTAAGCTTAGTTGCAGATGTCAGTCAAACCTTGGAGAGGTTCATAAGCATGCTGTAAAGCATATTTTTAAGTACTTTAAAGGAATCTTGGAACCACAAAGAGGGGAAGCATATAGTAAAGGTAGTACCACCTGATCCGAGATATCCAGAGACTGGATATGGTGATGGTACAGAGTGCCTCTGTGAACAATCTAGCAGATCCATTCACCAAGCTTTTGGCTGAGGGTCTTCAAGAGACACTTAGACGCCATTGGGGTGGGCACCTAAGAACTTACCTAGTCTTAGAGTGCAAGTGGGAGATTATTGGGAATATGCCCTCTTAGACTAGTTTTTCTGATAAAAATATCGAATAGAATTTATTTATCGAAAATTGTTTGTGAAATTATTTTCTTTATTTGTGTACAATTTCGTTTGGAACAGACCCATTGTATATAAATAAGTGATCCATGTGAATGGAGGTCTTTCACAGTAAGGTATGGATCATGGGTTATTTAAACACATAAACAGTCGTTCTTAACTGATTGATGAGAATGAGAATCTTGTCATGTTTAGGTTATTATGTTATGAATTCCAAATGGGGAATGGCTTACCTTTAACCAGTGAGTAGGCCACTCACTTCATGACATAAGGGTATTTCGAATACGTAGAACAGGACCTGTAGTAGTGGTTTCTAAAAAAGATACTATATGGTAGAAATCTAGACTACTACCGCTACAGCGTGGACTAGTACTCTATGACTTGAGTATGAGTTGGTGGTCTGGCGAAGCTGGAAGCATATGCTTTGATATACTATAGTTGAGGTTCTATCGGAGGGCCAATATACTTGTATGTTGGGTATGTGTGACTAGTTAGTTAAGACAGACTAATACAAGATAGTTTCTACACCATATCGCCCCTTGTGGTTGTCCGGATGATCTAAATATCCAGGGCCCTGGGAAACGTGACTTGGATGTTTGCTTTAGGGTCGCTCCCTTGGAAAGCGGAAACACTCCAGAAAGTCGTAGATCATTGGACTAGAAGCCTAAGGATGGTAGATGTCTTTTAGAGAGGTGTTAGTACACTTCTTCCTCTCTAAATGTACGGCGATGTATAGAGGGGTATTTTAGTCATTTACACTTGTAAGTCGAAGACTCTGCTAATGCAACATTGTCCTTGGGGTCAATATTTCCTTATGGAGATATTAGAAAATATTTAAAATATAAAATACATCTATTTATATAGTAGGGGTATTTTGGTCATTTTAGTAGCCAATGCGATGTGTCCTTTTGGTCCTCGGAATAGCCCGTAAGTCCTAATTAATTTTTGGGTTGAGAAATGATCTCAGTTGAGAGAGTTTTATTTTATTCGGGAAGTCTAAGTTATTATTAGACTGGAATAAAATAAATGGAGAGAAATTTATTATCTGGTTTAATAGGTTAATTAATTATTTAGGACCTGGGTCCAGCTTTGAATAATTAAAAAATTAACCGGGACTTAAACTAGAGGAAAATAATTATTACTTAATTATTTATTAGGTTATTTATTTAATGAAATTCCAAGAAATAAATAATTAAAATTTAATTATTTTTGGTTCATATGGGTTCATTAATTATTTATTAGGTTATTTATTTAATCCCAAGAAAAATAATTAATGTTTATTATTTTGGAATTTTCGGGTCCAAGGAAAATAATAAATATTATTTTGGCCCAATAGCCTGGACCATAGGATTTTTCCGGACACAGTTTAGAAGAGTTTGGAGTGAATCCGAAATTTATTTTGTTTATAATATTCGGGTATAAAATCCCGGGAATATTATTTTTAGTTTCATGACTCTTGGCTTTCTTTGTGGAAAAAGAAAATTAAATAAAGACTCTTGGCTCTCTATCTCACTCTCTCGTGTCTCTCGTGGCTCTTGGTTTTCTGTTTGTGGCATTTCATTTGCTGGCTTTTGGTTTTTGTTTTTTCTGGACATAAGAAACCAAGAAAGCCATGAAAAACAGACGGTGCAAGAGTCTGTGAAAAAAAAAAAGGATTTGAGAGAGATCATCTTCTTCCTTCCAATGTGTGCTCACCAACTGTGAATTAGGCTGAGGAATATTCCGAGAGCTGGAGAGCTAA
The DNA here is from genome assembly GCA_026120185.1 of Voacanga thouarsii. Taxonomy (NCBI): domain Eukaryota; kingdom Viridiplantae; phylum Streptophyta; class Magnoliopsida; order Gentianales; family Apocynaceae; genus Voacanga; species Voacanga thouarsii. Next base: position 602,484 of record JANUWF010001888.1, on the reverse strand, counting down.
GCATTCACCGGAACCGGAGGAAAGCTTCAGTGCACTGGACAGTGGAGTTCATCCCACGGATGATGAAGAAAGCTGTTTTCTGGCTTCAAGCATTTCTTCAACATTCTTATTGTTTTTAAGGCTCTAAGAGGTATGTATTCAACCCACCATGATGCTTCCATACTCTGATAAATGCCATGTTCTTCCATTTTTCATTTACTGTCCACGGTTAAAATGCATGCTCTGTGAATGTCAATCCTTCAATTTAGACCTTAATGTGCAACTATACGTAAGCAAACAACTATTAATAAATAAGATTTTTATTACTTTTTAAAATACAAAAATAAATTGTCTATTTTAGACATACATTCTAACAGTCTCTCACATGTACCAAATAGATTATAAAAGTCCATATGTTGTATCCCTATGATGTCTAAGTGTCTCTGAAACACCTTGTCTGTCAAAAGCTTGGTAAACAGATCTGCTAGATTGTTTGAAATGGATATCTAATCAATATTATCTCTCGTTTCTAGATGAACTCTTGGATTAGGTAATACTTCCTCTTAATGTGTTTACGCTTCCTCTGATTCCTTATATTATGGCACAACTTTGAAATTATCACAATATATGATAATAGTCCTATTTATATGTGGCATGACTTCAAGTTCTATTAGGGACTTTCGAAGCTAAATCGCTTCTTTAGAAGCTTCTGAAGCTGCCATATACTCAACCTCCATAGTGAAATTAGCAATGCAAGATTACTTAATATTCCTCAATGAAATAGCTTCTCTAGATAAAGTAAAAATATATCCACTAGTGAATTTTCATTCATTTTTATCCACCTGAAAGTCAGTTAGTGTAACCGGTAGGAACAAATCACCAGCTTTATAGATAAGCATATAATTCCTCATTTCCTTCAGGTACTTTAGTATATGCTTCATAGCTTGCCAATGTTCTTCCCCTAGGTTTGACTGATATTTGCTTACCATGCCTATGACAAAAGCAGATATCTGGTCTTGTATAAAGCATGGCATATATGAGACTTCCTACTACCGAAGCATAAGAAATGCTACCTATTCTTTCCTTTTCTTCTTGTGTCTTAGGACACTACTTGAAAAAATAAGGTAATCCGTGCCTAAAAGATATGGTTACCCATTTGCACTAATCCATGCTAAATTTGACCAATATCTTGTCAATGTAAACAAATTAGGATAAGTTTAACATTCTTTACTTCTTATCTCTAAAAAGCTTTATATCAAGAATTTAGCTAGCTTCTCCCATATCATTATACTAATTGACTTGATAGCCAAACATTTATAGATGAAAATGCCATTATATTATTTCCAATTAGTAGAATATCATCTACATAGAGTATCACAAAAGACACATTACACATTGTTTCAATATGTCTTCTTATTACACATGGTTTATCTACATTTTGTATGAAACCATAAGACTTTACAGTCTTATCAAAACTCATATTCTATGCTCGTGATGTTTTCTTAATTCCATAAATAGATTTCTTAAACTTGCAGACCATATACTCTTAGCATTTCACAATAAAACCTTTAGGTTGAGTCATGTAGATGTCTTCACTAAGATAGCTATTAAAAAAAATGCTATCTTGATATTCATTTACCATATCTCATAGTCATAATGACATGCGATGACCAAGAGAAAGCGCACGCACTTAAGCATGGTTATTGGTGAAAAAGTCTCCTCATAATCAATCCTTCCTTTGTGAGTATAACCTTTTGCCAGCAACTTTTTTTTATAGGTTTCTATCTTTCCATCTGCATCTTTCTTTCTCTTGTATATCTACTTACACTCAATAGGTTTAATCCCTTTAGGTGCAATATCAAGATCCCATACTTGATTGAGACACATCAACTCAATTTCGACATTCATTGTAACTTGTCATTTGTATATATTAATATTAGGAATGACCTTATCGTATTTAGTGGAATTTTATTTCTTATAGTCAGAGACTACCTTAAAGGCTTCTCTAGTACATTTTTCTAAAATCCTAAATATCCTCCCACTATGACGTAGCTCGGTCTATATAGGAACATCTGGTTATACCTCTTTAGATTCCTCAATTAAGGTACTAGAAATTGAAGTATCAATTAACTTCCCTTTTAATTTCACCTTGCTCGAAATTTTAGTGGATGCACTTTATTTATCCTCTAAGTATCTATCATGAGTACTCATAAATCTTTTACTCTTAGGGATAATAAAAGTATCAACTCCTTGTTCCTTATGGATACCCTACAAAGTAGCACAATTCTGGTCTTGGGTCTAATTTAGTTTCCTTAGTTAGTACATAAGTTAGACAACCCCATATTTTGATATGATTCATATTTGGTTTTCGTCCAATCCATATCTCATAAGGTGTTATAGGTATTGATTTAGAAGGCATCAAGTTCAAAATATACAGTGTTATTTCCAGAATATATCCCCAAAAGGAAATAAAAAAAGTTGCATGACTCATCATGTTTCTGACCA